>ML824976.1:46483-59685 GCA_009831015.1 Picea engelmannii
GTTATCAACCAACATTATGCTTAGATGTTGATAAAAATGAGGAAGTTACTTCCCTGAAGCAGGATGCTTGTGATAAGATTTTCCACCCCCCTTTGATCACTTTGCCTCGCTATGTCACTAAAGGTGTGGTTTGGAAACATGTCCCTTGTCCCAAGTCTCCTGTAAGGCAAAACCTCATTCTGGATTTTAGGGGAAATTTGAGTGCCTCAAGAAGAAGCCTATTATCACAGTTTTCCAACCTCCCCTTTAGGAATGGTCAGTCATCCTTTCAGGTTTTGCTAATCCCTCCTCGGGCCTCAAGTTGTGAAGATGTCCAAGGTAGCCAGCTTTCAAATTCCTCAATTCAATCCACTGAACCTTTGACTTTTCACAATCCATTCCTGAGGTGGATTGAGCACTCTCCTGAGAGTATGCATTGGGATCACTTTTTCCCTCCCACCCGCCTCCATGAGTTAGACTTTGAGATTTCCGATGATATGATATATATTCTAACCCATGACATTTTTGTGCTCGATTTATCACTATTTTGGTTTGTGATGAAGCACAAAGGCAGGTATCGAGGAACATTGTTGGGTTGGCTTCACTGGTTGTTTGACTACACCCAACATTCCAGCCAACAAGTACAGGTAAGAAGTTTGCTTTCATCTTCTTACTCATTGATTGCTTCATTTTAGTATATATATCTATGTATGTTGGGGTGGCATTACCGCCCCATTTTTGTTATTGATGCCCCTATCGAGACTGAGCAGGTCTGCAGGTTATGCCAAAGATGTTGAGGTTCTCATGCGCTCTACGGTGAGCACATGTCCTTGAGTTGGAGCCAGATGTTATCCCCGCCTTTTAGGGATAACTAGGAGATCATGTCTCGAGGCCCACAGGTCCTAGACATGGAGTACCGAGAGAAGGATTGACCTGAGCATGGCCCTGGAGGGCCCATCCTTGTCTTCTTCCATCAAATTTGTCTTGTCAGCAACAACAACATCCATCACCATCGACTTGATCTTGTATCGGAAAAAGTTCTTGCTCCATGAGGTAATTGGTCCAGGTATCATGGTATGTGTCACTTTTGATCATTGAAACCTTTAGATATATGCATCTGATTCCTTTTATCTCTAACAACTGCTTGGATCTTACATTAGCCTACTTGACCATGTTTGGGGAGATTGACAAGGTGCCCTAGAAAGCCTGTGCCCATAGGTCTTGGTTTTCCACTGGGGTGATTTCTGAAAATCCATCATCCGCTCCCATCATAGCACCACTATTTCAT
Organism: Picea engelmannii; assembly: GCA_009831015.1. Classification (NCBI taxonomy): domain Eukaryota; kingdom Viridiplantae; phylum Streptophyta; class Pinopsida; order Pinales; family Pinaceae; genus Picea; species Picea engelmannii. The sequence goes on from ML824976.1 coordinate 47,751, forward strand.
CTTATCTCCCGCTCATTTATCCCATTCCCCTTGTCTGAGCATTGGATTGACCTATTTGTAGGATTGCACCTTATCTCGTGGGAAGAAGGGGATAAAGGCCCAGAAGGTAAAAGAAGTTGGTAAAAGACAAAAGCCTAAAAATGAAACCTCGAGATGCTTTGCCCAAGGATCCCCAAGAAGGCAATAAAAGGCCTCTCAGCAAGAAACAAGAGGGAGGAACAGGAAAATAACAAACAAGACCTAGTTAGAGGATAGGGGGTCTCATCACGAGCCAACCTATTAGGTTCATGGGTACCTAACACTATGACATTGCCACCATTTGGTTACCATGCCAGGGCAGTGACCTTTGGTTGCATGGCCAAGGGAAAGGGGGTCTCATCACGATCCAACCTTCTCATCTCTGTGAAAGTACTTGTGGGTAACACTGTCAACTCTGGTCACCATGCCAAGGCAGTTTCCTCTGGTCAGCCCTTGAATAAAAAGAAAAAGAAGAAGCAAAAGCAAATAAAGGAATAAAGCAAGAAAAAAAATAAAGGCAAGAACGAGCTTGGAAATATGCATCCATGACAGGTACAGCTCGCCTTCTACAAAGGCATCCACAGATAACATTCTGCATAATGGGCCTTCACTACACCCACATGTCTGGACATCCCCTAGCCACATCACCTCACTTACATGGCTTGGATGAAATCTACCTGGAAACTTTCCTTTTCTTGTGGATACCAGCCCAATAGGACGTCTTGTCTTTTTCTCTGATCTTGTATTGCAGGTTTCTGTAATGTCTTTGAGCTATTGACTAGTGTATTAAGGTTTTTATGCATACGTTTAATAATATTGATGACGAAATGTGATTAACATTGCTATGATCCTGGTGACTGATGAGCCCATGGAAAGCGTAACTTTTGATGTGCAGGACCATGCCCAGTGGACAGGTACCATTTGGATCGGTACACATGGGGAGATGACCAGTTCGGACCTCCATGGGGCTGGAGAGCCCACCAGATGGATGTTGATACCCCATCAGGGGGTAGAGACAGGATGAAGATGGATCAGGACTTTTGCACCGAAGAGGAAGATGACGTTCCATCAGAGGCACTCCAACAGGACTAGACCTGGGAGGAATCACCCCTTTTCAGTGAAACGCTAGCCTTGGAAGGCTTGTGACATCTCCATCTTCACCATGACGTCATCCAGCTTCATGGATGATTTTGAAGGCAGATTGGGCAGCAGTGGCACGTGTGGCATGTTGGAGAGGCCCCTGGGGGGCTAACGTTTTGCTCCTTAGTGTCTCATTTTCCCTAGAAGGAGCTAGCGCCTCCCTTGGAGGTGTTTTTACTCCAATTTTTACTTGATTAGGGCTTTTTACTTAGCAATTAATGTAAAAACAATATGATTTTGACATTATGGCCTTGTCAGCCTTTTTATGACCTAAAAAGTAAAATTAGGTCATTGATACACTATATATTGAGGGTTTCGACTCTCATTTTATCATCATATTTCACTCACCACTTGGTGAGGTCTGAAATTTGCGCCCCATTTGGGTTATTGGTTGATTTGAGAAAGGCGCACTTGTTGAAGGAAGAGATTTTTGGCATTCTATGGTGTTTTTCTTGAAGGAAGGTGTTACAACTAAGGTTTGCATGATTATTTTCTTGATGATTTGTAAGTATTTTTCTGCAAAACTTCTTGATTGAATAGTTGTAGTTTAATTTCTTGCATCTATTTATAAATATTGTTGAATCAAAACCCTAGGGGACAAACATACAAGTAGGTCGTTGTCTCATGTCCCCTGATAGAAAAACTTTTAGCCATTGAAGAAGAAGAAAAGAGCCTAGCCATAGCTACACTCATTTTTCTTCTTCCCTTAAGCTAGTCGTACCTTTTGACTTCAAGAGGAAGAGGACATCCCAGGCCTAGGTTATCTACCTAGGGTCGTTTCCTTTTAGGGTTTGATGAAAGAGCCTTGCCTTAGCAACACTCTCCCTCTTTAAACCCTCTTGTCTTGACTTTGCTTTTCATTGAGCTAGTTGTTTGCTGGGAAGGAGGAGAGAGCACGAGGCCTTGCTTTAGCAACATCGAAGTGAGCCTCTCTCCCCTAGGGTTATGATTTTGGAACCCTGCTTTAGCAGCACTTCAAAACTTATCCCTCTAGTCCTTTAAAATCTCATCTCCTTCAACTTTTGCGTTCGTCACCTATGACTCCATTAACCCTAAGGCACTGATCTTAGACCTCCAGCGTTGAAGTAGAATTGAGTCTAAAACACTCTCAAACCTTTTAAAATTGAAACCCTAACTACACTAACCCTAACCTACTAACCCTAAGTTGTTGGCGTCACACTTGAATATTTCATCTTTACTATATCAACATATTGTTTTAAGAGCAATTGAATGGTGGTTTAGGCATTAATTGAATAAAATGTTAATTGGTTACCTTGAATGCCACATTGTTCCAATATTTATTGGTGGAGTGTCATATCTTTTATTGCTATTGATAAACATTGACTTCGTCAACATTTATTGCCATATTGCTCATATATATTTACCAGATAGTCTTATGAAGTACTAACCCATTGAAATATAGCTTGCATGTATTAGTTTGTTGTTGCTCTGTTCCAGGCAGGTTTTCTTCATTGGGGATCCACTTTATTATTGGTTGTTTAACCAGACTATCTGTTTTGGTGGTGATCTGTGAAGGGGGAACTTTACTTCTATCCTTTTAACCTTTGCCTCTTCAAAGCCCCAGGTCACAGGGGACGTCTCCCCTGGGCCTCATCTCCCTAAAGAGAAAGAACCTTCCCATCGAGGTGACATTGGGTGGGATAGGTTCCTGTTACGCCAGTTTGAACCTCTATCTTATAGCCATTTGACCCAGCTACAAACTATGCGATAATAGACACAAAGATTCATAATGTCCATTCTTTTGACATGAGAAGCACTTGATTTTACTCAAGTCCTCCTTTCCCAACTACGATGTTCCTCCATCACTGTTACCCTTCTTGTTCAAACCCTTTCCTTTGCCCTTCCTTGTCTTACCGACAAGGTCCAAGTTCTCATAACTACTTCCATGCTTTCTACTCTTAGACTCCTCCCGAGTCTCTTCCCGGATGCAATCATCCCAAAGCCTCTGCCAATAGGGGAGTTTTTCCCAAGCACAAACTCCCTTGACAAATAGTTCCCAAGACATGGGAAAACCATTCAATGCCACATTCACGAGCTCTATGTCATCCAATTTCTCCCTTATGGTTGCAAGTTGATTACGTACCTAAGTGATCCACTGTTAGATCTAGACATTTGCACAAATCTAAGTTTATTTATTGGGACCATCTTCCTATTCATGTTAGTGCTCTGGAATAATCTTACTAGGGCATCAAACATCTCCTTGCTCGTCTTCTTCTCAGATAAGTGAGGAATTAAATGATCCTTCACTGAATCCAAGATTACCCACTCAACATTAATCTCCTTCTTCTCGTGAGCTGCGAAAGCTACCAGATCTATCTTTGGAACAACTACTTTGTCCACTAACTCCCAAAGGTCATATTCCTTCAAGGCCAAAGTAACGCTTTCTTTCCAAGAAAGAAAGTTGGATGCTCCATCCAATGTGTCCTCAACTCTCAAACTTGTTGATGCCATCCCTTAGACCTGATAAACTCCAATGAAAATGCCCCTGTATGATCCTCTACATGTCTATCACCACTGAAACCCATGTATGCACGAGACTTTCCTTAAGAAAACCTGCAAACCATAGAAACTCCTGGTCTGTTGTACGATTCTGCACTGTCATGTTTCCCAAGATGTATGCATCTGTCTCCACTGAAACCCTCATATACATGCTTGTCTCAATTGAAACCCGCATACACATGCACAAAAATTGTGTGTCAAACTCTGTATGACGCAACCCTGCTACTATGGCTCCAATCTGCCAAAACCCACTGATAGTTGCTTCTGTTCTCTCTACGACCTGACATATACTGATCTCTAGATGGAAATCCTTCTCCACCTATCCAAGATCTCTTTGAATCAAAGTCCTTTGTGATCCAATCCTCTCAGTATCAAAATAGTCAAGTGTATCAAGAGTCTTCCCCTTCACCCTTGCCATGCTTTTATAATATTTAGTTATGAGGCATATTAGTCCTTCTTTCATGCAAAGTGTTGTGCTTAATTTACTGGGCATGTGGATGAGGATCATTAGTTGAAGATGGATAATGGATCACTAACTCATGAAGTTATGTTTATTGCTTTCTTTTACATTGGTGGTCAACTTCTATGCCCTAGTCACGTGTTGTCATCGCCTAGGGAAAAGGGGTACTATTGGGGGGGCCTCACAAGGGTAATGTTTTGTTCCCCATTGTTATCCCCTAACCTAGGGATAACTAAGGAGATTATGTCTCGAGGCTCACAGGTCCTAGACATGGAGTACCAAGAGCCAAATCGACTTGAGCATGGCCCTAGAGGGCCCATTCTTTCATTCTTCAGTGCCTCCACTATGTCATCATCAGCCGCATCCATCACCTCGGCATGGTCCTATAGTAGAGATGGATCTTTCTCCATGAGGTAATGAGTCTGGGTATCATGGTATGTGTCACTTTTATCCTCAAAACCTTTGAATATGTACATTTAATTCCTTTTGCTACTAACGTTTTCTTGGACCTTATGCCTTTCCACTTGACCATACCTGGGGGAATGACAGGATGCCCTAGTAAGTTGGTACACATAGGTTTTGAGTTTCCACTGGGAGGATTCATGAAAGGTCATCGTCCGCTCCCACCATACTTACCACTTTTCATCTTTTTCCCACTCATACATCCCATTACACTGGTCTGGGCATTGGGTTGGCCAAATATCTAAGGGTTGTACCTTACCTTGTGGGAAGAAGGGGCTAAAGGCCCAGATGGTAAAAGTAGTTGGAAAAAGATAAAGGCCAAAAGAATGAAACCTTGAGATGCTTCGCCCAGGGATCCCCGAGAAAGCAATAAAAAGCTTCTCAACAAGAAACAAAGGGACCCATAAATATAATAAAACAAAACCTAGTTAGAGGATAGGGGGTCTCATCACGAGCTAGCCTATTAGGTCCATGGGCATGTAGTGGTATGACACTACCAACAACTGGTCACCATGCCAGGGTAGTTGCTCTTGGTGGCATAGCCAAGAGAAAGGGGGTCTCATCACGAGCCAACCTTCTCATTTCCGTGAAATGCTTGTGGGTAACATTGTCACCACTGGTCACCACGCCAGGGCAGTGTCCCCTAACTAGCCTCTTGAAAGAAAAAGCAATAAGAATAAAGATAAAAGGCATGAATGGGCTTGGAAACATTTGCATCCATGACAGGTGCAACTCACTCTCTTCAAAGGCACCCACATGTAAGTCATACATTTCCCTGCTTTCACTGCACCCCTTACCCAGATATCTGTTACCACCTCATCCACTCACATGGCCTAGATTGACTTCTCTCGGAAACATCCCACATCCAATGAGCATTAGCCCAATAAGACGTCACAACGTTTCCTCCAAACTTGGCTTGTAGATTAGTATAATGTCTTTGAGCACTTGTCCAGGTAAAGGGGGTTTTATGCACATGTTTAATAAACTTGATGATTAGATGTGATTGACATTGCTATGATCCCTGTGACTTATGAGCCCATGGAGGGCGTATTTGTTGATGTTGTAGGGCCACACCCGATGGACAGGTACACATGGGGAGATGATTAGTTTGGACCTCCATGGGGCTAAAATCCCACCAAATGGATGTTAATACCCCAGCAGGGGGCAGAGACAGATCAAAGGATTGCATCAGAGAGAGAGGAGGGTGTTTCACCAAGGGAAACCTAGAAGGCCTAGACCCAGGGGGGTTATGCCCTTTCCACCATGATGTAGGCCTTGGAAGGCCCATGACATCACCCAGGCCACCCATGACATCATCTAGCATTTTGGGATGTTTTGGAGGCAATTGTGTGCCAAGTGGCATGTGTGGCAGGCTCCTTAGGCCCAAGAAGGCCTAACGTTTTGCTCTAGGAAGCCAACGTTGCCCAAGAAGGGCCTAATGTCATCCTAATGGGGCATGACATCACCTTAGCAGCTTGATTTAGGATTTATTTGTGACATTTAATGTAAAAAATGGATATTATTTGTAACTGGATATGTTGGCCTTTTTGACCTAATTTTGGTCTTTGGTATTGTATATATAAGGGGAAATTGCCTCTTATTTTTCATCATCTTTCACTCACACTTGTGAAGTCTGAAATTTTTGCCCTAATTAGGGTTTTATAACTGAAATTTAGTGTGCACTTGTTGAAGGAAGGTTATTCTTGGGGCTTTTTGGCATTTTCTTGGTGGAAAGTTTACAACTAGGTGATGTGCTAGATTATTCTTGGTGAATGTAAGTAAAATTATGCAATTCTTCTTTCTTTTGAATGGTTATAGTATCCTTACTTTGCATTTTGCTAAAGATTATGAAATTGCTAGCCTAAAACCCTAGGAGATTAAGCACATGTTATTGCCTTATCTCAATTGTTATCCACCTACTAGATTGTTCCAAGGAGTTGTTTTTCTTGAAGCCATTGCTAAGGGCCTTGCCATTGCAGCACCCTAGCACTTGTTGTTTCATCTTAGTCGTCACTTGCTTCATTCTTTGAGTTAAAGAGGGAGGAAAATCTACTAAGGCCTAGGGTTACCTATACCTTAGTAGTCATTTTCCCCTAGGGTTTGGTGGTTGAAGCCTTGGCTTACCAAAACTTCATCCATCAACTCCTCTTGTCTTTGGCTCTCCCATTATCATTCTACGTCTTCAACATTTGCAGCCACTTTATTGACTCCATTTGCCCTAAGAAAGCACTAGTCTAAGACCTCCATTGAGATTTTGGTCAAACAACCTTAAAAACTTATTCTTCAAACAACCTACTAACACTTTCTAACCCTAGAATAGCTTGATCTACTAACCTACTTGTTGTTGTTATTAAAATAAGTTATATCCATTTAATACAGCATTAAAAGCTCATAAAGCAATTGTAAAGGCTGAATTATAGTTTGTCTTATGTGCTTCTATCAAATGCTAATGATATGACTTCAATGGTTAATAGTTTTTAGTCATTCTGAAGCTAGTTTTAAGACATCTTATGTGAAGTATTGCTCTATAAACATTGTTGTTATAATATTTTTGTTTACTTTATTATATTCAGCAAATTGCCTTGTTTAAGAAAATCAATGGTTTTATGAAGTGCTAACCAGCAAGTGCTCTTGCAAATATATAGTTTTCATGTTTCTTTGTTTCAGGTAGGTACACTTCTGGCATATCATATCTTAATTGATTATTTAACTGAACTTTCTGATATGTAATATGTTAAATGAGAAGTCGGCCCCCAGAATATATTAAAGTGGTTATAACCACCGAGAATGAGAAGTCATCCCTGCCAGTGAAAAGACTCCTTTAGTTGGGTCATGGAGACATGACTACAATAAAAGATAGTGTTACCTCCATGAAAGAAGAAGAGCTATCTTCAGTATCATTTATTGAGCCACTCTTAGATCAGATGAAATTGTTGCCATGATGGAGTAAAGGAGTTACTCCCTGATTTCAATAATCATAGTGAGAATGGAGCAACCATTCTCAACTTTAGAGAAGGTGCAGGTGCAGAGTCCCAATTCCAGAAGGAACAATTGCAGAGTAGAGTAGAGGAAATACTCCTAGACAGTGAGACAGATAAGTGCTTTGCAGAAAGCACATAGAGCTAGCACATGATTGTGCAGATTGAGTTCCAGCTGAGCAAGTGTACCAAATTGGTACAATGTAATGAGAAAAATTGATTTGAAGATTGAAGATAGAAAGACTCATGTCTGCCAATTCAAGAAGGATCTGTACGTGTTGAAGCAAGCTCCTAGAGCTTAATATCATAGAACTTACAGTTTCCTGAAGAGCTTGAGATTTACCAAGAATAAAGTTGATTATAACCTTTATCTCAAGGTTATGAATGATGAGCCAGTGATGTTACTACTATATGTAGATGATGTATTCTTGACAAGATGAAAAAAATCTCATCACAGATTGCAGAAGAAGCTCGCTACAGAGTTTAATGGAAGACCAAAATGCATTATCTCTTAGGTCTTGAAGTTTAGCAGAGCACAAAGAAGATCTTCCTTAACCAAGGGAAGTGTGCGGTTAAAATGAATAGGTTTGACATGTTGAAATATAAATCCATGTACACACCCATGGAAACGAAGTTGAGGCTCCTGGTAGATGCCTCGTTAGAATTGGTTGATGCTACTCTGTACAGACAGATTATTGGTTCAGTGATGTATTTGACGAATACCAGGCTAGATATATGTTTTTCATTGAGTCAGTATCTAGTAGAACCCAGACGTGTTCACATTGTTGCGGCAAAACATGTGATGAGGTAACTTAAGGGTACATTGGATTGTGGTCTCAATTATAATGAAGATCATGACTTCAGACTGAGTGGTTACATCGATTCAGATTGAGCTGGAAGTGCTTATGATAAAAGACCACTTCAAGATGTTGTTTCAGTTTGGGGTAAGCCATGACTTCATGGCAAAGTAGGGAACAATTCAACGTTGCTCCAAGCATGCCAGTTGTGAAGTCATATGGCTTCGAATGTTGTTGATAGATCTATATGATCTATAGATGGAATCCACTGTGATTCTATGTGATAACCAAGTCATATAAAGATCATGGAGAACCATGTGCTCCATGATGAGTCTAAGCACACAGAGATCCGATATCATTACATCCGTGATATGGTGCAGAGAGGAGCCATAAAGCTCCAATATGTTAGCATGGATGAACAAGTTGTTGATGTGTTGACCAAGCCTCTATCTCATGTAAAGTTTGAACACGTTCGAGATAAGCTTGGTGTAGTCCGTAAAGACCTCCCTCGAAAAGGGGAGTAGTGTTGTGATGTGCCAGCCTAATGTTTTGATGCCAGCGTTGTGTTGATGATGTGACAACCTAGCGCTGTGATGCCAGCCTTGTGTTGATGATGTGCCAACCTAGTGTTGTGATGCCAGCCTTGTGCTGTGATGATGTGCCAACCTCGTGCTGTGATGATGTACCCGCCTCGTTCTATGATGATGTATTGTCAGCCTCGTGTTGTGATGATGTGTGCCAACGTCGTGTTGTGATGATGTGTTGCCAGCCTCTTATAGTGATGCCAGCTTCATGCTGATGATATTGTGTTGCCAACCTCGTGTTGTGATGCCAGCATCATGCTGATGATATTGTGTTGGCAGTCTCGTACAGTGATGCCAGCTTCATGCTAATGATATTGTGTAGCCAACTTTTTGTTGTGATGCCAGCCTCGTGCTAAAGACTCTCAGCCTAGTTTTGATGTTGATGATGCTCCAGCCTTTGTGTTCTGATGTTGTTGTTGTTGATGATGCTCTAGCCTTTGTGCTGTGATATTTCTGTTGTTGATGTTGTATCATCCTTGTGTTGTTATTGATGATCATGATGTATTAGTGTTATACTAATCCATGTTAATGCAGACGAAGATGATAATGCCACTTCAGCTTCTTGCTGAAGATGATGATGATGATGACACTTCAACTTATTGTTGAAGATGATGATGATGATGATGATGCCACTTCAGCTTCTTGCTGAAGATGATGATGATGATGATGTTATTTCATCTTTCATGCTGAAGATGATAACGAAGATGATGATATTACTTTAGCCTCTTGCTAAAGATGATAACGATGTTACCTTAGCCTCATGCTAAAGATGATAACGAAGTTTAGCCTCATGCTGATGAGGATGATGATGCTACTCCAGCCCCATGTTGTGAACGATGATGATGAGAAATACTTCCAATGATTTATAGATACGCTAGTCAATGTTCCAAGATGTTGTTGATGATGTTGCCCTCTCTCTTGAAAGATGTTCTTGTAGAATACCCTTCTTGTTAAGGGGGAGTGTTGAAATATTGTAACTGCAAAGAGTATTCTACTTATTATTGATGTATTATTCATTAGATCAATCCCCTTTTGTGGATTGATCATGTCGGGTATTGTAAAAGACCAAATCCCCTTTTGTGGATTGGTCAAACCCTAATTGTAATATGCTAAATGAGAAGTCAACCCCCAGAATATATTAATGTGTTTATAACTACCCAGAATGAGAAGTCAGCACTGCCAGTGAAAAGACACCTCAGTTCAGCACCTGCCAGATTGTATACATAAGAGAGGCCAGCGCCTCATTTGTTCACTCACTCATTCGATCATCCAAAGCGCAAGTTTGGAGTTGCAGTTGAAGAAGAAAGAAGAGAGAGAGGCACATTACTTGGGAGAGGACTTTTTGTAGTGTTTGGTTTATTCTCTTGGCATTGTATTGGCTATCTATATTAAGGAAGTTTTTGTTGGGTTTTCCTTCCCACGAGGGTTTCCCAGAATAAATGTTGTGTATCTTATGATTGTGTTTTTCTTAGTGACCCTATCTATGTTATGGTTATCTAGTAAATTGAAAAGAAACCTAAGAATAGCTTAAACTCTAACATGTCCAAGGGTAAAGGCTTGGTAAATGAGGAGGTACATTTTTCTATGGAAGAAAAGACCCGCAATTCACTAGTACAATGACTTTATAAAGTCAATTAATGTTACCCTAACCGGAAGGCTACCATAACAAATCGAGGCATCCAAACTATCACATCACCATATCCAATTCTATATCCCATTTTTTTGCAAAGGGAAGAAGATGGTAAGAATTGTATTTCGAAGGAAGGTGAAGGTAATGTTAGTTAAGCATTGGGAAATTTGTCTTGGGAGGAGTTGACTAATGGAATCCCAACGGCTCCATGCGCCATTAATATTGTCTAAAACCTTGATCGAGGAAAGATCAATGGTAAAATAAAGTGCGTGAGGAAGTGTAAGGAGAAAAATCGTTTCGTTTTCAAAGAGGATGAGTCTAGATGACATTACAATCTCAATGCACATTGTTATCGCACGGATTGTAGTTAGGGAAAAACCCAACCCAAACCACAATCCCCCTAGGGGGATTGCGATGCAAAGTGATAAGAGAGAAAGGATTCCCCTATAGGTCAAGGTAAAATATGGAGGGTTGAGAAAGAGTCTTGTAAGAAGGTAATTGATTGTCAAAGATGGGGTACCTGCAAAACAATGTTAGCCCTACCCAGAACAAGACAATATATGGCAAATAATATCTCTAAACCAAAGGGGATTCAACAAAAAACCTTGCTATCCCAAATTGCATCAGTATAGAAATATATAGATCAACAACAAATTATAATAAGTGCTGCAAATTTTAACCACCAAAAATCAAGTACAAGATGTTGGAAACAAAGCTAGCAACGACTAGATAAAATTCCAATGATTAAAGCAAGATTTTGATGGTGATTAGGGGGTTGTTATGTAGTGTTATCAGCAAGTTTTGTAACAGCCTAATGGCTGTAGCAAAAAAATGTTACAACAACAACTTCTAGCCACAAAAGTAAACAAGCAATCCACTGAAGAGATAGCTAACAACTAGTAGATTAATTATAGCGACTTGCAAGTGAAATTTAGTTGTAGAATAGTGAGTAAACAATGAGATAAAGATGAGTTTGTTGCAACCCTATCGGCTGTAGCATAAATTTACAACAGCAATGAGAAATACTTGGCCAAACAAGACGCCCCTAGGGCACAATAAAGCATATAACATGAAGAATTAATTCTGACTTGAACAATTGAAATATCTCAAGAAATCACGTTTATCAATGCATGAATATACAATCTCCAATGCAAGTAGATCGGTGCCTTATCAAATGGATTATGGAGTCTCTTGTGTATGAGCTAGGGTTTGTTACTTCTCTAGGGGTGTAATCACTTTCACTCCCTAGAGCAAACTAACCTTAGAAAGATAAATCTACAAGGGTGTAAGCTCTTTTACTCCTTGTAGCAACCTTTGCAAAATAACTTTTTCAATGACAATAAGAA
>ML824977.1:0-28287 GCA_009831015.1 Picea engelmannii
AAAAGAGATCAATAAACATGAAATCCTTACCTAGTTGAAGCATTAACAAGATGAAACCCTAAGTCTAGTTAAGGATGCAGGAGACTAGCTAACAATGACTAGTTTAACTCAAGTAATAAGGCATGAGACTTTAGAAACAAGATAAGGATGTCATAAAGAATTAATAAAGAGAGAATTATCAGCCTTATGTCTTTAGAAAATAATTTTTTACAACAAATAAATCAACCACCAAAACTTTCCAACAATCCACCCAAAAAGTGCGCTGAGACTAGTAGAGGATAGGGACAAACTTTTAGCAAATTCTAACGATTGGTTTGTGAGTAATTAAGATATTTGTTTTAGGGTTTATACAGATCTAATGGATGTATATTAATGTTTTAACAAAAACAATAACTACTTGGAGAAATAAAATGCCTTTGTGGCCTTATCAAGCCTAGAACACATAGAAAATATTCCAACTTAGACGATCTCAATATCTCAACTTTTTACGATTACCAATGCAATAATTTATTTCTCTAATGCATGAATATTAGTGTCTTTATATTGGTTAAATGGATTATCTTGAATAAACAAGTTGGATGAGTTACTTCCTTGGGGTTGTAATCCCTTTTACCCCCCAAGGAAAACCTTAACCAATAAGGAAAGCCTAGGAGGGTGTAAGTCCTTTTACTCCTCCTAGTGTCCTTTGCACAAAAAAATATTTCAAACAATTACAATCTACTTGGAGGGGGTTGAGGGGGTTTTATTCCCTTATTATCCCCAATAAATAGTCATATTAAGGTTACAACCAAGAAAACAAAGCAATACACATGAAATCCTTACCTAGTTGAAGCATTAACAAGATGAAACCCTAGTTCACCAAGCAAATTCCACCATAAAGAAAGAAACAAGCCTCCAAGAGATATAGAGCATCATTCATCCATACAATAGAAAAGATAAACCATCACAAGATAATGTAACCAAGAGAAATAAAGAGAGTTTCCCAAGTACGACGCAAATTTCAACCAAGTATCCTTCTCCACATGGGATAACTACGATAAAAATGAAATAAAGTTGATCTCTATTTATACAAAATACTCTAAACATAGTTTGTCCACAAAATTTTGAGTTAAATACAAGATAAGGGGTCAAAAACCCTTATCTTTCCCCTTTACAAAAATAATATTATTTAACTCATACGTTTCACATATAGAAACCCTAAAACATGATGTCACCCTCTTTTTGAGCAACGTTTGGCACTTTAGGTCAAATCGTTGAGTTGGAGAAGGAAAGGATATGCCTCCAAAGGCCAATAGTCTTGAACCAAGGTTTTTCTTCCACTATTCATGGGCTTCTTCCTTCAAAACACGTTGATTTTCGATCATCACCACCAAACGCTAGCCCTAGGTGACATCAAGCCCCTAAAAGGTGACATTTTTCCCCTTTTAAGCAAGTTGTTTGGCATGTAGGGGGTGGGAAAGGTCCTCCAATTTTTCCTCTGGGCCTCCAAAGGCATTCCATCATCATATAGAGTGTGGGCCCTTGGCATCCAACCTGTGGGATTCAAGCCCCATGGAATCCCAAGTTAGGCTTGTTATTCCAAAACTGTCCACCAGCTAGGTCCCACAAAGACAAATGGATATGCCCTCCAAGGATCTAAAGTAAAATGAATCATTATGAATAAATAAAATAAATCAAATAGACATCTAAGCATGTACATCCAAACTACCTCATCAAAATAAACCAATGCTCAAAGAACCTATGTAATTTTCCAAGTTTAGGTATGAGAGGGTTGACAAAATGACCTATTGGGTGAATCTTTCCTTACGTTTAGGGGTATTTCCAGAGGGGACCTCATTATAATTCATGTGGATGAGGTGTCATGGATGGGTGGAAGAATTTTTGGCATGGATTTCGTGACATACAAGGGGTTGTAGTGTCGTGTTTATGGGTTCCTTTGTAGAGGGTGTGTTGCACCTTCACTTTCAATGCAACCTTTTACCAAACCCATTTAGCCTTTTATTATTTTTGGATGTTTCTAGGTTAAAGCCAAGGTGGCGCTTCCACTTAAGCATGAAAAAATGTAACCAACTTGACTCTACCCTAGTCACGTCATGCTTCCCCAAGTTGAAAACATATGTGGGGTTTCTACCTAAGTAATAAAAACAATTCCCACACATGCTCCACCCTGGTTGGCATTTTGTCACCAGTTATTATTTTATGATTCCCATAATTTTCTTATGAGAGAAATTTCATTATCCTCGGTATCCTTGGGCAAGCATCTAGAAGGTTAATGATGGATTTTATCTTTTTCCAGCTACAATCCTTTGGGCCTTCAACCCCTTCTTCCCATGAAATGAGGGACAACCCCTTCTTGGGTCAATACACCCAAAAATACCAAAAGGTAAGGATATGAGGGGTTGAAATGTGGAAAGTGACAAGTATGGTCAGGAATGGAATGATGAATTATCAAGAGGGCCTACCAGTATAAAACCTATCCCTAAGGGTGACCCACTTACTAGGGTGCAATACCAACCATCAAAGTGAAACAAGGCAAGGAGAACAATTTGCAAGCAAAATGTCACATAATCGAAAGAAGTAATAGATGCAAAAAACTCAAATGCCTAAAATATTGAAATGACACTCACAATAATACCTGTCTTGTACCTCATGGAGAAATACCCAATGTCTTCCGGAGACCAGATGATGTGGTGGATATCGTCGTGATGAACCTGAAGCTATGGTGGTGAGGTGGGTCTCTATTTGTGAAAGTGGACACTGCTGGTCAAAATGTATCTCAGTACTCCATGTATGCAACCTGAGGGCCTCGAGAGATCATCTGATTATTTACCCCTAGGAGTTTGGGATAACATCTGGCTCCTACTTGGGGACTTGTGCTCATCGTAGAGTGCATGTGAACCAAAACATATCCTCGTAGACCTATGCCTACACACACTGAAACAACCAACTATTAAGAGTAAGATGAATTCACTCATCAATTGTCCATATGATCAAAAACCAAAAATGACAACTAATCTATAAAATATTTTTTTAGTATTTTTCATATATATGATGTAAATCAATAATGCAATTAGAGAAAAATGAAAAACCAAAAATGAAATGCAGCTAAACTACCATGAGCAATTAATATACAATATGCATGAAATCAAAATGACCTACCTACTTACCTGGGGCCCTGAAGATTAGGTCCTGAAATGTTAGGTGAATTTGTACAACCAATGCAACCAACTGATCATCTCATCAAAGTATCCCCCCTGTGCTTAATTACGTAAAACAACAAAGATAAGTTAAGCACCTAATGATCATGAGCATAAATAGACATATAATCAATGATGAAATGAAACTCATGGAGATGGGTGGGAGGGAGGAAATCTTGCTGGAAAGAACGTATGCAAGCTTGATCAATCCATATCTAAATGATATTATCATATGTAGATGAAGGCTCATATTCATGACTGAAATTGACCATCTCCTTTTCTTCATGTGTAGCAAGAATAGAAGTTAGGGCATCTTCAAGTTGATCTTCAACATGATGTGTTTCATGGAAGTCTTCTTCATCATTGAAACCATATTTCCCTTCTATCATGCAACATAAAGAATTCAATCTATGACACGTTTAAGGAAGATCAAGTGTCAACAAATCGGTAGGGTTTTCTTCAACGTTCTCTTTATCTGCAAGGTCTTGTTCTTCATTTTTGCTTGAAATTTCACTTCCCTCTGAGTTCTTAAGAGGAGGTAAAGGATCCCAAGAAAACCTGTTGATTTCCCAAACAAGGGGAAATGGGGTAAGGCACAGTCTCATGTCTAGAGAGAAACTCCCCCTTGGACTTAAGAAACATCGCTTCTTTATTTGTAAATCCCCACCAAAATTCTCAATATGAAAGAACTGTTGTTTGATAGTGTGGACCTCAGAGTGACCTGGGATGACCACGACCTGGTGTCTATCAAAATTTGAGCACAATGGCTGAAAATCCTCACAGAAAAAATATGCATCCCCAAAAGGGTACATATCAAGGGATGATCGAAGATCACCCTGAGTATGCTGTGACAAGTCACCCTCGAAGGGGTAGAACAAATATGTGACCATATCGTCACTAGGCTAGAAAACAACTGAATCATACATGTATGAAGACCAATCCTATGATGATGAAAAGTCAACCTATTTTACTTGCGAGCTACCCTTAATGTCGTAAATGGGGTCTCTATCAAAAATGAAATGACCAAAATCCCATCTACATCTCCCAAACTGTATGAAATCATCAATGTGTATATCAACCATGTCAGAGAGGTTTTGCAAGAGATAATTTTCATCATCGAGGCTAATCATTTATTCATATTCGTGTGTAGGAGGAATACAAGTTTGAAAGACCTCGCCCTCATCAAGTGGGAGAAAAGATAATGATGTCTCAACATGTTGTGCCTTGTCATGATTCTTCTTTCGCTTTATGGACATGCCCCTCCATCACCTCTTCATCATGAGGGGATTGATCCTTAGTGTAGGATTCTTTGTTTGTTTTTTTCCAAAAAGGATCTGTTGCATCCAAGGGTTCCTCTAATACTTCTCCACTTCCAAAGTCATGGAATAAAGTGTCATCAAGATCTTCAAAAGGATTACAACTCATCATGTTCTCTTCTTGATGTGTATGTGGAAAAAAGGCCAGGATGTCTTCATCAAATGGAAGGGAAAATATAATAACTTCATATTCATCGAATGTCTTGTCCATATCTCGAGCATGAGAATCTTCATCGGGATCCTCATCTATAGGAAAACCTTCTCTGCAAAGAGTGTCTTTGAGCTCTTGGAAAGTATCTTGCAGATTCTGGGTAGTTGGTCGATAATGCATGAGGAATTATTCAGTGAGCTTTGTAGAAGACGGGATACTCCTTAGATTACATGAGTGTGCAAGTCAATTCCTTTAAATTGATTCCAGTGAAGATATAGAAATTTTTATCAGCACATCTTCATGTAGCACATTTAAGCTTGAAGCATACTTCATAAAACTCAGGACATGGGTGACTCCTAGAACTGGATCAACATCAAATTTGGGGAAAATTTCCCTCCACTATGTAGAGCAATAATTTGGATATCCAGGGATATTCTGAACATCAAGAGAAGGATACACCTTATGGAATTCCCATGATAAGTCTTGTGAGGCCATGGTTCCATTACTCAGGGTAATACCTCAATGGAGTCACTAGATGAGATCAAGGCTCATCAAATGATGGGAAGGGTAATCAAGGAAAGGTGGGTTCTTGGGTTGTGGAGTCATTAGATGAACCTAGAAAGTTCATCAAATAAAAGGGGGAGAGGGAACTTCCCTCAGGTGGATTCGCCAGGAAAACTAGGGAAAGGATTTGGTATAGATTGCCAAAGTGTCGTTAGGGTTCGGAAGAGGATTCAAAATACTCCTCATAAATTATGCCAAAATGTTATCACACAAGTTATAGGTTGGGAAAATTCCAACCCAAACCACAATATGGCAACAACTAAGAGAACACCTACCCATTGTCACCTTAGATAATTATTCCCGTCACTTTAGAGATGAAGTAATCACCTCAAGGGGGGAATCTCGATGACCGTAGGGGAAATGTTATGGAATATGAATAGATGATGAATTATCCCCCTATAGTTCAATTATGGAAGGTAAAAAAAATTTAAAACGAGTCTCGTGGATGGTGGAAGATGCACCAAAATATAGAAAATCCGCAAAGAAGTGATTGTACCTTCTCGAGACACAAGTAAAAAAATGATACAAGCCTAATAATGTGTTGGAAAAGAAAGTTAAGATTTATGTCCCTAATTTCAGCAATAAACAATGATATATATCAGCAACAAAATGATAATAAGAGCTGCAAATAAAATTTCCAAAAGTCTAGTTAAGGATGCAATAAACTAGCTAGCAATGAGTAGTTTAAGTCAAGTAATAATGCATGAGAATTTAGTAACAAGATAAGGATGTCATAAACAAGTACTTCAGAGATAATTATCAGCCTTATGGATGTAGAAAACAAGTTGTTACAACAAAAAAATCAACCACCAAAGCTTGCCAACAATCCACCCATAAAGTGTGGTAAGACTAGTAGAGGATAGGGGCAAACTTTTAGCAACTTTTGACAGTTGGTTTGTGAGTAATTAAGAGATTGTTTTTAGGATTTTTGCATCCCTAATGGTTGTAGATTAAATTTTTAACAGAAGCAAGAACTACTTGGAGAAACAAAATTCCTTTGTGGCCTTAGCAAGCTTAGAACACATAAAAAATATTCCAACTTAGACGATATCATTATCTCAACTTTTTACGACTACCAATGCAATAATTTATTTCTCCAATGCATGAATATTAATGTATTTATTTTGCGTAAATGGATCCTCTTTGATTAAACAAGTTGAATGAGTTACTTCCTCAGGTTTGTAATCCCTTTTACTCCCCAAGGAAAACCTTAACCAATAAGAAAAACCTAGGAGGGTGTAATTCCTTTTACTCCTCCTAGTCCTTTGCACCAAAAATTACTTCAAACAATTAAAATGGACTTGGAGGGGGTTGTATGCCCTTATAATCCCTAAGAAATCATCACATTAACCTTACAACCAAGAAAAGAGAGAAATAAACATGAAATCCTTACCTAGTTGAATCATTAACAATGAAACCGTAATTCACCAAGCAAATTACACTATAAAGAAAGAAACAAGCCTCCAAGAGAGCTAGCGCATCATCCATCCATCTAATAGAAAAGATAAAACATCACAAGATAATGTAACCAGTATATATAAAGAGAGTTTCCCAAGTAGGGCACAAATTTCAGCCAAGTATCCTTCTCCACATGGGAGAGCTATGATAAAAATGAAATAGAGTTGATCTCTATTTATAAAAAATGTTCTAAACATAGTTTGTCCATAAAATTTAGGGTAAAACACAAGATAAGGGGTCAAAATCCCTTATATTTTCCCTTTACAAAAGAAATATTATTTAACTCATACTTTGCACATAAAGAAATCTAAATCATGATGTCACCCTCTTTTTGGGAAACATTTGGATCTTTAGGTCAAGTAGTTGAGTTGGAGAAGGAAAGGATAGGCCTCCAAAGGCCAATAGTATTCAACCAAGGCCAATGTGTCAAGTGTCCATCATCACCATGAAACCCTATCCCTAGGTGATGTCAATCCCCTAAAAGGTGACATTTTCCCCCTTTTAAGAAATTTGTTTGGCATGTAGGGCATGGGAAAGTTCCTACAAGGTGTCCTCTAGGCCTCCAAAGGAATTTCATTACAATCTGGAGTGTGGGCCCTTGTAATCCAACCTCTGGGATTCAAGCCCGATGGAATCCCAAGCTAGGCTTGTTCTTCCAAAACTATCCACCAGCTAGGTCTTGTAAAGACAAATGGATACACTCTCCAAGGATATCAAGTCAAAAGCATCATGATGAGTAAATCAAATCAATAAAAGATCCATCTAAGCATGTACATACAAACCACCTCATCAAAGTAAACCAATTCTCAAAGAACCTATTAAATTTTCCAAGTTTAGGTATGGGAGGGTTTACAAAACGACCTATTGGGTGAATCATTCCTTAAGTTTAGGGGTGTTTCCAGAGGGGACCTCCTTATAAGTCATGTGGATGAGATGTCATGGATGGGGGGAAGACATTTTGGAATGGGGTTTGTGACATACAAGGGGATGCAGTGTCTTGTTTATGGGTTCCTTTGTAGAGGGTGTGCTTTACCTTTGTTTTCAATGCAACCTTTTCCCAAACCCATTTAGCCTTTTATTATTTTAGGATGTTTTCCAGGTTGAAGACAAGGTGGGGATTCCACCTAAGAATGGAAAATTGTGCCCACAATGACTCTACCCTGGTCACATAATGCTTCCCCAAGTTGAAAATGTGTGTGGAGATTCTACCTAAGAAATAAAAACAGTTCCCACACATGCTCCACCTTGGTTGGAATTGTTTCATTAGTTATTCTTTTTATGGGTCCCATCAGTTTCTTATGAGAGACATTTCATTATCCTCGGGATCCCTAGGAAAGTATGTATAAGGTTAATGATGGATTTTATATTTTTCCAGTTGCAAGCCTCTGGGCCTTCAACCCCTTCTTCCCATGAAATGAGGGACAAACCCTTCTTGGGTCAATACACCCAAAAATCCCAAAAGGTAAGGAGATGAGGGGATGAAATGTGGAAAGTGACAAGTATGGTTGGGAATGGGATGATGAATTGTCAAGAGGACATACGAGTAGGAAACCTATCCCTAAGGGTGACCCACTTACTAGGGCACAATATCAACCACCAAAGTGAAACAGGGCAAAGATCATATTGTCCAAGCAAACGTCACATAATCAAAAGCAGTAATAGATGCAACAAAATCAAATGCCTCAAATATTTAAATGAAACTCACAATAATACCTGGCTTGTACCTCATGGAGAAAGACCCATTGTCTTCCGGAGGCCAGCTGATTTGGTGGATATCATCATAATGAACCTGGAGTTGTGGTGGTGAGGTGGGTCTTTGTGTGTGCAAGTGTGTTAGCGTCAGAAGTCACCCCTGGATTGCTTGCAGGAGAAGAGCCCAATGCCCATCAGTTTTATGTCACGATTTGTTTAATGGGGTGATCGGATGGATAAAGACTCAAGAAGATATAGATTTAACGCAGGAGACTGGGCCTGGTATGTAGACAGCAAGGGAGGTCTTGATCCAACTTCTGTCAGTAAAGGGATCAAAGGGTGGTAGATGGAAAACTTGGGAGAAGGGTGAGCAAGACTGCCTCAGGCAACAGGCCTTCGAAAGCTTGGGGACAAAAAACTCAGGAGCCAAGATCCTCTTGGTCCAGAGCTTCAAAGAGCTGAGGAGTGAATTGACTGGACCCTCCAATTCCAAGTCTCTCAGCGTTAAGAAAATCACAGGAACCGATTAGAAACAATGTAACTATTACAGCGATCCAACCTACATCATCCTATAACAGCTACATCTTGACTGGATCCTCCAATTCCAATTTGTTCTAACATAGTAAACAAAGAAATGGAAAAGGGGTTGACATCCATAAAGTAAGAAGTCTCCAATGACTTATACATTAACCAGAGTGACCAACGCTTCATCAAAACTTTACAATCGGGAGCTTTGCTCAACCATCGATACCTTCAAAAATGCCAAAACTGAGTACATATACTTGGGTAGATTTTCCCAACAGAGGCATGCTCACCCTCCAAGGCATAGCGTCTCTTCCATCAATCTTTGGGTGGAAGTCCTGTGTCAGACGTCTCCTTAACTTCACATGGATTTTGCAGGGGAGGTAGTTGAAACATTAAAGGCCAAAATGGCGTGTGCGGACTTCTTTGTCTAGTCGAGGACTTCGGCATGGCTTCTTTGGAAAACTCAGTACACAGAACTCCTTCGAGTAGACCACTTGCCAAACCCTCCATACCTCACACTCAATGAATGAAAGGAGGTTTCAACCACCCGTTCTTGCCTTCATTTACTCCAGGCGGAAATCAGGCGCGAAATCGTATCCGATGGCACCTGGAAATCGCGATGATCCTTTTGGCGACTGGATTTGATGCTTTTGGCCCCTTTTGCTTAGTTATTTTCTTTCCCAAGTGACCACGAACCACGACCCTGCTTTTATTCCCATAGGTTCTTTCAGCGTTCGCGAATGGGAAGGAGTTGATCCTTGCTTGTCATAGTTGTGATGGGCGAAACGTCGAGATGGCTCAATTGAGCGCCACACATCCTTCAAATCTGACGGTCTTAAACTCACCCGACACCATTGTGGACCCCAGGTCCTGGACGTTCTCATTACTTTGTGTATCGGGGGTATGAGGAAGCTGCTCCTTGCACTTCGAAACCACGATGGGCGAAAAGGCGGGGAGCCTAATCACGCACCAGGTGTCCGTTTCAGATGGACGGCTGAGACTTCCCCTTGATACTGTAGGCCCAACTTTGGGCGTTATCGGTACTTCAGGGTTCGGGGTTTCGAGATGTACAACAACATAAAACCTTCACCCTTTGAACTCGTGACTGCCGAAAATCCGACGTGACCAGATCTCGTGCCACGCATCCTTTGGGATGAACGGCTGCCATCCAATCCTGCACAAAATATGGGCTCTATCCATTGCGCTAACCTTAGAGCAACTTCGCTAACCATGATTTCCCACCAACCGTTGATCTGTCCCTTTGGATGAATCCTGATCGTTAAAATCAGACTACTCACCTGCTTGATTTAAGCTTGAAATAGATTTCTTCTGTGAGTTGTGCTCAGCACTCATCGCGCCACTTGCAGACCTGATCACTCTTGCGCTCCGGACGAGTAATGTTACTAAAATTAGGCTCCATGGGGGATAGATTCATCCCTGCGATGCTCTAAGGACTCATTTTGCAGTTCCAATGCCTTGTTGTTGGGCTATGGAGTCGTTTACTAAGTCGAAACAATAAAAACAAACAGGGAACCAAAGGACAATATTTACAGACAAAGGAGCTATTGACGGCTCAATCAAAACATTTCTTCAAAAAATGCCCATTTACTGGGCTGTTGAAAACTTCTTCACCCTCCAAATCCTGTAGCCGATATGTGTTATTTGAGAAAACCTCAGAGATTTTGAAGGGCCCGATCCACAGGGCTTCAAACTTTCTGTGCTTTCCCTTATCTTGTCTCGGAGCATCCCATTTTAGCACCAGGTCTCCTATGAAAAATTCTTCCTTCTTGGCTTTCTTATCGAAAACCTGCTTGATCCTTTCCTGATGGTCCTGAATTCTATCCATTGCCTACTCCCTGGCCTGCTGGACCTCCACTAGCTGATGAATCCTTCTGATCATGTCATCAAGCTCCTCCTGATTATCCTGGAGGAATTTTTCTATAGGAATGGATAAATGAGAAGGGAAAACAACCTCCGCTCCATAGACTAATTGGAAAGGAGAGACACCGATAGATCTCTTCGTGGCCACTCGATCGGCCCATAGAGGAAACTTTAATCTTGAATGCCAGGCCTTCTTGTTGTCTTCCAACAATCTTTTGATGATCCTTAACAGGCTTTTGTTGGAGGATTCTGCTAAACCGATGCCCTATGGATAATATGGGGTGGAGTGAATGAGTTTGATCCCGAACTTCTCATAGAACTTGGCTAATGGCTCAGACCCGAAAGAGGCTACGTTATCAGTGACAATCTTACTTGGGCAGTCGAACCTTGTGATGAGGTCCTCCAAGAACCCAATGATTACCTTGTTGGAAGCACTCCTGGTAGGGATAGCTTCAATCCACTTGGTGAAGAAATCTGTAGCAGTCAGGATCCATCTGTGCTGCCCACTGGAAGCGGGGTGGATTTCTCCAATGAAATCCAGGCCCCACTGCTGGAAAGGTCCCGAACCAACCACATGATTTAGTGGCAAGGACTTGAGCTGTTGTTTTCCTGCAAACCTTTGACATTGGATACAGGTTCTAACTCCTCTATGGACATCAGCGAACAAGGTGGGCTAATAGTACCCGGCTCTGAGAATTTTGTGGGCTATGGCCTTCCAGAAATGGTGCCCTCCACATAGGCCACTGTGAAATTCAGCCGTGATCATATCGGACTCTTGTGAATTCATGCATTTTAAAAGCACCCCCAGGGGGTCTTTCCAGTATAAAATTTGATCGATAAGGCAATATCTGACTGCCTTGAGCTTCAGAGCTCTTTCTTTGTTTCTTTGCAGGCCGTCTGGAGGTCACAACTCTTGTAGAAAGTATATGACATCCTTATACCAAGGACATCGAGCCAATGGGGGATCCCTTTGAGGGTTTCTTTCAGACAGCTGACCTGCTGAATTCCTGAGCATTCGTTGATGAAACTTATCCCCAAAGCTTGGCAATTGGCTTCAGCCAACAGCTTGGCTAAACCTTGACCTTTGATCAATTTGGTAGGCTTTATTTCCAGGTCAAATTCTAGAATCTTGGTGATCCACTTACTCCTCCTTCTGTCTATGTCAGGTTGAATAAGAATGTCTTTAATAGCAGCTAAGGGGACATAAGTGATGATTTTTGACTGCAGGACATAGATTCTGAATGCCTTGAGAGCCTTTACCAGGGCATAGGCCTGCTTCTCCATAGTGTCATACCCGACTTCAGCATCTCTCAATGCTCGGCTGAAATAGGCGATAGGCTACTCAAGTCCGCCCTTGTTTGTCTGTAACAAAACAACAGCCACAGTGTCAGGTGAGGCAAAGGAGAAAATAAGCAAATCCTTTGAGTAGTTGGGGCTAATAAGCACAGGGGATTCTATCAGGGCCTACTTTATTTTCTCAAAGGAATGTCGCGATTCATAAGTCCACCTCACTTCATTTCCTTTCCTTAACATGGTTGTTATAAGTTTTACCTCCTCAGCAAAGTTAGGCACAAACCTCCTCAGAAAATTAATCTTGCCAAGGAAAGATTGGACCTCCTTCTTGGACCTTGGGATTGATAAATCTTGTATTGCCTCAACTCTGCTAGGTTCAATCCTGACTCCTTTCGCTGATACTATGTGGCCTAGTAATTTTCCCTCCTGCATGGCGAACAGATATTTCTTGGGGTTTAATGAAATGCCAAAACTCCTGCATTTTAGGAAAACCTTCCTGAGATGACAACAATGTTCTTTATCAGATTTTGAAAACTCTGTGATGTCATCCAGATAGACGACCACAAATTTATCCTTTTCCCCGATGAAAGCTATGTCCATGGTACGTTGGAACGTTGCCCCTGCATTCATTAATCCAAAAGGCATCTTGGCATACATGAATGTGCCCCATGGAGTGGTGAATGTTGTCTTTTCCCTGTCCTCAGGCAGAACAGAGACTTGATTGTAGCTAGAGAAACCATCGATCATGGACATCCTGGATGCTCCTATTACCCTCTGCAGTATATGTTCCATCTTTGGTAAGGGGTAGTTATCCTTTTGTGAGATCCTGTTCAGATTTCTGAAGTCTACACAGAGTCTGATTTCTCCATTCTTTTTCCTTACTGGTACCAAGTTGGCTACCCACTCTGAATATCTCAGTGGTACAATGATCTGAGCTCGAAGCAACTTCTTCACTTCCCTCTCCATGATAGGCAACAACATAGGATTGATCTGTCTCAGCTTCTGCCTGAATGGCTTTGCCTCTCCTTTCAACGGGATTTTATGCTCAATGACAGAGGTGTCATAGGTTTTCAGGTCTTCATAGGTCCAGGAGAAAACGTCAGCAAATTCCCTCAAGAGTTCAATGTATTCGGACCTCTGCTCCTTTGTCAAACTTATTGACAATTTGACAAACTTGGGCTCACTCTCGGTGCCAATGTTGTTCTGAACAGTACCAGCGTCATCCTCTGAGATTTCCCCCTTTAACGACACATCATTTTTATCAAAAAGCCTTTCCAAAGGAACCAGTCCCCTTGGAATGTGGTTGTTGGGGAGATGCACAATGTCATGCTTTTCTATTTTACTCACCAACTTACCCCCATCAAGCCCTTCATCAGAGACAGAATCTCGGTCGATATGCATCTCCGAAAATTCTTCGACAATCTCCAAGAATTTCTTGATCTCGAGATCATCCTCGAATACCTTCCAATGTTTGACGTTGTCAGGTATGGAGGGCCTATATTTTACTTCCACATCATATTTGTATTTAGGCGGCAAGGGTACTTTGAAATTGCCTGCTGATGTAGCCAAGGAATCTGCCACTGTGTTCTTCTCTCTTGGGACAAAAGAAATGTTGAATTCCAAGAAGAAACTGTCAACTAGGTCCCACACCTCATTTCTGTAGCTTCTAATTCGAGGATGCTTAGCCTGATAAGCGTTTCTGATCTGTTGGACCACCAACTCTGCATCATTGAACACTGCTACCTCCTGAATTCCCATTTCCCTCGCAGCTCTTAATCCCAGAACAAGAGCTTCGTACTCTGCCACATTGTTGGTAGCTTCAAATTCTAGTTTGTACGACAGAGATATGGTTTCCTGAGCAGGTGATACAAAAAATACCCCAGCACCAGCACCTTCCCTGGAAGAGGCTCCATCAAAGAACATTTTCCAGATGGGGGCGATGGAGAGAGGAAACTTATGGGAAGTGGTGGGCTGCTTTCTAAGCTTAAGAGGGGGCTCGGGAGCATGGGTGAGCTGTAGTAAACTAGAACCTAAATCATGTCTAAGGCAAAAATGGGATGGTTGGTAGGATTGGCCTCATCACTGATTATATAGGCTAGTTGGGCTTCCCTGTATAGCCTCCTATGTTCTCCTCCAAACACTGGGATATTAGCATATGTGAGGTCCATCTGCAAAGTTCCCCCCAGTCTTTTTATCCAAGATCTTGATAATAACATATCGAATTTGGGGGGGACATCAGCCACTACAATATCCATGACCACACTTTTCATGGGTAACTGAAACAAGGTCACGACCATGTCTTTGATAACTCCTAGACATTGAACCTTTCTAGATTCAAAAGAATAGAGGTCATGATAAGCTCGGGTGACTTCTAGCCCTAACTCTTCCATGACAGTTTTGGGCATGAGGTTGTGATAAGCCCTCGAATCCATCAAGCAGTTGTACAGTACCTTGTCATGGATGTTCAAGGAAGTGTAGAAGGGAGGGGATGAGTCATTCCTGTCTTCTACCATAGGACCTAGAATAACTCCGAACTTTTCATCTTGTAAATTGATGGAGTCTGTGGGAAGGCATGAGACCTCAGACTGTAAAATCTCAGAGAAGCATTTCTTGAACCCTTCCTATTTAATCAATTCAGTTAGGGGCACAAGAATTCTAATCTTTTGAATTTCATGCTTGAAATTAAAAGAAGATGTAAGCTTTGGGATTTCTCTTATTTCGGGAACATGATTCTGGACTATGGGAGAGAGGGTTTGGTGCTTCTTACCTCTGTGAGTGTCCGCTGCTTCATTAGCAGGTTTCTCTGTTCTAGTGGACTGCTCAAGAACATCGGGCACCACTGTCCTTTTCTTGGAACGCAGATCATACCTGCCTTAGCTACCACTAGCCTTGCCTCCTTTTCTCAGTTCATTTAGCTAACTGTCCATGAGAGACTCCTCGTATGATGATTAAGTGAGATGAGGAAAAGGAGGAGTGTCTTCGAAGCAATGGATTTCAGGATCAAGATCATCTGTTTCCCTTTCTTCCCCCTCAGCCACGAAGTTATTTTGAAAAGGGGGTTGAATCTTCTGGTCTTCTCTGTCTCTTCCCTTCTCCCTTTGCACAGTCGGGGAATTAATATTGTTTGGCCTCCTGAAACCTCCTCCCTTTTCGGCGTTTTTGGGGCCCCTTTATGCTTGCCTCCCCTCCACCTTCATTCTCTCCATCTCTGCAGACAGAGACTTCACCATCCTGGTCAGCTCATCCACTTGATGGTGGGGCACCGATGGGCCAAAAGTTGAGGCTTCAGACCTTCCCTTTCTTCTATCTACGTCAGCCTTGTTCCTCAGTCTATTAGCTGCTAATACATTGGATTCCACTTCTATGGCCGCATCTTGCATTTGAGCTAAGGAGGTGGCTCTTCTTTCTCTCAATAAAAGACAGAAATCGGGGCCAAATGCACTAGCATAAGAAATCTTAGCTGAGGCTTCTGAGGGCTTTATTTTGACAGGGATTTTATTATACATCTTATTGAATCTTTTGGAGAAGTCAGAGACATACTCTCCTTCCATATTCTTCAAAGACTCGAACTCTGACATGTGATACATGAAATCCTTCCTATCTCCCCACTGTCTCAGGAAAGCACTATCCAGGGCTTCGATCCCAACAATAGATCCGGGGGCCAATCCTCTAAACCATTTCCTCACCTCACCATCGAGGCTCTGGACGAAGACTCTCATCCAGACATCTTCATTTTCAATGTTCAGGTTGTATGCATAACTGTAAAAAGTAGCCAGGTGCTCCTCCGCAGTTATGTCCCCTTCCCCAGTGAACTTGGGCATATACTTCAAGTAATCTCCAGCAGGGAGAGGATTCATATGATGAGGTAGGATTAAGGGAGCGTATCTGGCAGCGACTATGGCATCCATTCTATATAGAGGGGGATTAGCACCAGCCATAGGAATATTAGGTGGAGGAGAACTCGGAGGAGAAGGAGTTCGCGAAAGGGCTACTAGGAATGAGTCTCGAAGTGGAATGGGAAACAGAAGGGGGTTTAAGGAGAAGGTTTATGGGCTCAATTCAGTAGATGTTCCTGTTTGTGCAGGAGTGGTAATAGTAACAAGAGAAGGAGCAGTAGAAATAGGAGTGGGGAAATCTTCAGCGGTCCTGGGTCTGCGCCAAGGTACAACTTCGGAGGCGAGGAGAGTGACAAGGGTTTCTCCCTCCAATCCCAGACTAGGAGAGGAAAACTCAGCAGGAACACTCCTGAAGTTCAAGAAACGGGAAACCTCTGAAGGAGGCCTATTAAGAAACTAAAAAGGAGAAAATGGAGTCCCTACAGAAGGAGATGGTGGATTACCTGATTCGACGATGGAAGCTTCTTCTTCAAGGGCCTTCCCTTTCCTAAGAACCACCTCTGGATCAGTTTCAGGTGTAGCTAGAGGCAGTTGTGGGTGAGACCATGTGTGTCTACCACTGAAAGCCACAATTAATGCGGCAGGTTCGCCACAGTGGAGTCATCACAATGGAGTCGCCAGGTGCACAGTAGCAATCTTCAAAGGCTCTGATACCTGATGCACCTTCAGAATCAGAGGCTCAATGTCGTTCAATCCCGGGGAAAATTTTCAACTTCGTCCCCGGCAACGACGCCAAAAATGTTAGCGTCAGAAGTCACACTTGGATTGCTTGCAGGAGCAGAGCCCAACGCCCATCATTTTTATGTCACGATTTGTTTAATGGGGTGATTGGATGGATAAAGACTCAAGAAGATATAGCTTTAACGCAGGAGATTGGGCCTGGTATGTAGATAGCAAGGGAGGTCTTGATCCAACTTCCATCAGTAAAGGGATCAAAGAGTGGTAGATGGAAGACTTGTGAGAAGGGTGAGCAAGACTACCTCGGGCGACAGGCCTTCGGAAGCTTGGGGATGAAAAACTCAGGAGCCAAGATCCTCTTGGTCCAGAGCTTCAAAGAGATGAGGAGTGACTTGACTGGACCCTCCAATTCCAAGTCACTTAGCGTTAAGAAAATCACAGGAACTGATTAGAAGCAATGTAACTGTTACAGTGATCCAACCTACATCATTCTATAACAGCTACAGCTTGACTAGATCCTCCAATTCCAATTTGTTCTAACATAGTAAACAAAGAAATGGAAAAGGGGATGACATCCATAAAGTAAGAAGTCTCCAATGCCTTATACATTAACCAGAGCGACTAGCGCTTCATCAAAACTTTACAATCGGGAGCTTTGTTCAACCATCGATACCTTCAAAAATGCCAAAACTGAGTACATATACTTGGGCATATTTTCCCAATAGAGGCGTGCTCACCCTCCACGGCGTAGCGTCTCTTCCATCAATCTTTGGGCGGAAGTCCTGTGTCAGACGTCTCCTTAACTTCGCATGGCTTTTGCAGGGGAGGTAGCTGAAACATTAAAGGCCAAAATGGCGTGTGCAGACTTCTCTATCTAGTCGAGGACTTCGGCATGGCTTCTTTGGAAAAATCAGTACACAGAACTCCTTCGAGCAGACCGCTTGCCAGACCCTCCATACCTCACACTCAATGAATGAAAGGAGGTTTCAACCACCCGTTCTTGCCTTCATTTACTCCAGGCGGAAACCAGGAGTGAAATCGTATCCGATGGCACCTGGAAATCGTGATGATCCTTTTGGCGACTGGATTTGACGCTTTTGTCCCCTTTTGATTAGTTCTTTTCTTTCCCAAGTGACCATGAACCACGACCCTGCTTTTATTCCCATAGGCGCTTTCGGAGTTCGCGAATGGGAAGGAGCTGATCCTTGCTTGTCATAGTTGCGATGGGCGAAACGTCGAGATGGCTCAATTTAGCACCACGCGTCCTTCAAATATGACGGTCTTAAACTCACCCGATGCCGCTGTGGACCCCAGGTCCTGGACGTTATCGTTACTTCACGTATCAGGGGTATGAGGAAGCTGATCCTTGCACTTCGAAACCACGATGGGCGAAAAGGCGGGGAGCCTAATCATGCGCCAGGTGTCCATTTCAGATGGACGGCTGAGACTTCCCCTTGATACTGTGGGCCCGACTTTGGGCGCTATCGATACTTCAGGGTTCGGGGTTTTGAGATGTACAACAACATAAAACCTTCACCCTTTGAACTCGCGACTGCCGAAAATCCGACGTGACCAGATCTCGTGCCACACGTCCTTTGGGATGAACGGCTGCCATCCAATCCTGCACAAAATATGGGCGCTATCCATTGCGCCAACCTCGGAGCAACTTCGCTAACCGCGATTTCCCACCAACCGTTGATCTGTCCCTTTGGATGAATCCTGATCGTTAAAATCAGACTGCTCGCCTGCTTGATTTAAGCTCGAAATAGATTTCTTCTGTGAGTTGCGCTCGGCGCTCATCGCGCCACTTGCAGACCTGATTGCTCTTGCGCTCTGGACGAGTAATGTTACTAACAAAGTGGACACTGCTAGTCAAACTATCTCTCGGTACTCCATGTCTTGAACCAGTGGGCCTCGAGACATCATCTCCTTAGTTATCCTTAGGATTTGGGTATAACATGTTTAATTATACTATTATTTTGTTATCTTTAATGAATTTAAAATAAAAAATTATTAATAAATTAAACCATAGAAACCTTATCATATTTAATTAATTATAGATTTGATTATAGTAGTAAACCGCTTTCATTAATTATGTGTGTATGTATAAAAAAGACATATATTTTTATATATTTTTTATATTTATAGGTTTTGTATGATTATGATACTTTTTGGATTTTGTATTAAAATGTATGAAAATGGGTATGCGATTTCGGTGATGGGTCTATGGTTTTCTTGTGTCTCGGGAGTGGTTCAGATATTGGTTATTTTGTATTGGTATTTTTAAGTCTCCCCCCCCCCCCACAAACATGATGGAGGATTTGGTTGATTACTCTAATGATCCCATCATCGAAGAAACCATATGGGCATCGCTGGTAGCCCTCCCCTAGGCCCTCCCACTGTCTTCCATCCCTTTTGTCCCATCTCATTCCTCCCCCTCCCATATTCTCCCTCCCCCACTGATGATGCAGGAGCATCGATCCAAGCCAGCAGCGTGCCAGCCAGCCAACACATCAAAGCGTGCATTCAATGCAAAGGAGAGAGGATCAACCCTCTCAATTTTGAAATTTGAAATTTCAATAAATGATTGTAAGGTTGATAGAGCCAAAAACCATGCGTGTGCGCAGGCTGTAGTTAAGGATGCCTTAAATGGTTGTAAGGTTGAGATCTAGATCCAATTCAAACTAGACAGCCATTCAATGTAATTGAATGTAAGTTAATGAGAGTTGGTGAGGATGGAGGGAAGAGCTCAAAGAGCCCCTCATGTAAAAGATCTTGGATCTTCTTTGTATCTATCATAGAGAGACCTCTGCGAGAGAAGACAGAAGAGAGAACTGAGATTCAGTTGTAGTCCAGTCTTTGTAACCTTGTACAGGCATTCATATAAATACAAACAAAGCAGTTTTTCCTGCATATTGTTGCTCATGTGCTTGTGAGTTCATGAATAAATGTATTTATGTGTTTATGATATGTTGTAGATGTATGTTAGATGTGCATTTGCAGGGACAGATAGATCTTTCTATTTGTGAGCTCTTTGATTCCAGGTCTGGGTTCTTTGTGGCTTCATGCAAGAGTGCATGACAGAACACTGCGGGTTCTGTAAGCCAGTGCATAGACTGCACTTCTGAATTCTATGGAATTTGGATAGAGTTGTGCCAAGAGGGCGCACCAGAGGAATTCATTGACTCAGGGAGGAGCCTCAAGGTTACTGAACACCTTGGAGGTGAGAACTGTGCAGATGGAGGCACAGAGAGAAGACAGAATTTCTAAGAATTTTTGTAGAGCTCTGCCAGGAGGGCATTGAGCAGGTGCAAAGAGTGCACAGAGGAACTCTTATCTGAGTTTATAAGAAGGAGAAGACCTTCACAGGATTACTGAACACCCTACAGGCTTAGCAAGGAGTGCTTGAGCAAAAAGTTGCCAGAGGGAATTTCCATCCCTTTAAGGAGAGAAAGGGACAGAGACCATTGAGGTCTGAGCAGTTAAAGCTCAAGGAGGACAAAGACCTGTGCAAGGAGTGCACCAGGCCAACACTTGAGTGAAGTGTTGATAGATAGTCGTTTGAAGGCTTGTCAAGCACAAAGAGTGAGCTTAGGAAGACTTGTTTCAAGTCTAAAGCTTAGGAGGTCAAATGCAGGAGCGGGAGCGAGAGAGAGGACTTATTCTAAGTCTCGAAGCCCAAAAGGGATAACACTATTTCATGAAAGGACCCTACAAGGAGTGCATAGGTCGAGGAAACCTTTCAAGGTTTGAGAGTTCACAAGCTTAGGAGGAACAGTGCCTTTGCGCACAGAGTAGCAACAAAGGGGAGTGCGAAGGTCAAGAAAACCCTTTGAGGGTTCAGAGTTGCTGAAGCTCAGGAGGGACAACATTTTCCAGAACACGGGTGAGACCCCAAGGTCACAGGGTTCACAGAGGAAGAAAAGGCCGAGGTCTTTGATACTTCAGAAATCTTCCAAGGAGAAGGAAGAGAGCACAATCTCAGGAGAAAAACAGTTGCCATTGGATCGAGGAGAGGACAAGATCTAGATCGTCGAAGTCTACGTCCATACGTGCGTAGGAGAGAGCAGAAACAGACGGTGGAGACACTTCGGGGAGAAGTGTCGAGTTTTCGTGAGCCGTTGGATCATATCGTGAACTCAGGGTTCAGGAGTTTGAAGGGTAGACCAAATTATGGGTTTTGCGCGAAGTTCTGAGTTGCAAGGAATAGGTAAGAAGATCCAGACCGTTGGATCCAAGCCACAGGAGAACCATTGGATCAGAACCTTCGACGAGGGGTATCGCGTCTCAAAGTTCGGGGTCTGAAAGAAATTCTTTTCGAATGCAGAAGTCACAAAGTGCCAAGCGACGAGGACTTGTGCGAATGCGTGGCACATACGTTTGGTGGGGACAGCGTGGTCAATAGGTGGCACAACATAGAGCGCCCAGAGAAAAGTGGAAGCGGGTGACAGGTGGAGGACATACGTCACCTGGGAAAGGAGTCAACCCATTGTTGACTTATCACGTCTCATGGATTTGCAAAGGAGGAGCACGGAGGCTCAACACTCCAACTCACGAAGTCACAAGTAACGAGAGGTGCTAGCAGTTAGCCCTAGCCTATGGCTATATGTAGAGGATGCTAACAGGAGGAGCTATAACCGTATCGTAATCTCGGGTATCGAAGGTTTGGAGAAAGAGGAGTCGAGAGCTTCGACTCACGAACTCGCGAGATCGCAAGTTGTGAAAGGCGCTTGTATTAAGGCCTTGGTCATAGCACTTTGGTCGCTTGGAGGAGGTGAAGCTCGCACCTTGTGCCTATTTGCATAGGTGGGGTTTTTGAAGGACCTGTGGATCTGATTCATTGAAGGTTCCAGCAAGGAACTAAAGGAGTCGCTTCGACTCGAGGAGAAATCAGAGCGATCCTAAGACCGGGAGGTCACGCAGAACCTGTTGAGGCAAGGGGTGTTGCATCAAGTGGTATCAGAGCTTGACTCTGTTTGTATATTGCAGGCAGAGGAAGTGAGAGGAGAAAGAGTACTCTGATACACATCAATTTGGTATCAAAGGAAGGCAGAGTATTGAGACTCTGTGGTGATTGCTCGCAGGTATGGAGCAGTCAAGAAGACAGTTGGGAGGACTGTAGGGGACACTAGAAGCACTCAGGGTTGCAGAGTGATAGCAGCAGGTTTTCCAGGAGGGCAGACAGAAGGCAGGAAAATGGCTACTAAAGGCCATAGACGTAATGGAAAGAAGATCCATCAGTAACCAAGCAAAGCTGAGATGGATAAAGAGCTCGCCAAGATCAGAGCGAGGATGGAAGAACTTGCATTGCAGATGCAGCAGGATGAAAGATCACAATGGGTGTATGAATGGCCCATGAAGACAAAGGTAAAATGGCCAGTCAGGGAGATGTTGGCCAAAAGACAACGAAGGCTGTTGAAAATGTGGCTGAGGCATGCTGAAAGCCTCAAAGATGAAGAGTAGATGGTTCATTTATGTGAGCTAGAAGCTAGGAGAAATATCAGTGATAAGGATGAACTGAGATCACTGGAAGATCTCAGAGACTGCCAAGAGGGCAGAACAAAAATTTCTAATTGCCAGGTGGGAAATGAGATGAGATCTCTACGGGATCTCATAGACTGTCAGGAGGACAGCAGGGGAATTTCAGATTTCCAGGTGGGCAATGAGATGAGATCACTGTAGGATCTCATAGACTGCTAGGGGGGCAGTAGAGAATTCCCATATAGACAGGAGGGAAAGGGAGAGTAGATGAGCTCAAAGCTGAGTTCATATCAGCAAGGACAACTGACAGAGAAGGAGGATCAGAGGAATCTTCTGATGATTGGGGGAATTCGGATATTCCTACCACATAGCCCAGATGAGGCCGGCATATGCATTGCAGAGGGAGAAACAGTAGAAGGAAAACCTGTTGTGATTGTCAAAGAGATGGAGCAGAAACTGATGTTTGCCCAAGAAAAAGGAAATGAGCATTCCGAGGAATGGCTCAACATTTTCAGCCAGGAAGATGAAAAGGAGACAGTTGCAACACTAAAGATGACAGCAAGGAAAGAAGAAGAGCATGCAATTAATATGTTCACTCCATGGGAGAAGGAGTTGGAAATGATGGAGGATTGGATAAACAATCCAGAGCTAGCAGATGATTGCCATGAACAAACAGTCAGGCCAATGATAGCAGAAGATGAGCATTCTGAGGAATTACTCAGAAATTTCAGCCAAGGAACTAAACAGGTGATGAATACTACAATTCCGAGGCATGCAGTAGCAGACGAAGAAGAATACCATCCCAAGGAGAAGCTGGAGGAAGCAGGAGACATGCCTGCAAGATAAATGGCAGCAACAACACTGCCAGAGAAGGAAGTTGGATAGTAGTTCAGTGGTGAGACTGCAAAGCTGAACTTTGCAGCAGAGTGGCAAGTTAAGGCCACAACAGATAGAGAAGATGGCATGGGAGATCTAGTAGATCTACCCACTGATGAGGAAGAATTGCAGCAGAGGAGATTGCCTGAACAGAGCCAGCCACTGGAGCAGCTGGACGAGGAGATTGAGAAGATTCGAAAGTTGATGGTCAAATCAGTAGAAGCTTCCAGCGAAGGGAAGCTAAGCAGAAGGGAGACAATAGCAATAGCAGAGTAGCGGAAGAAGCAACAACAACAGCAGCAGTAGAAGCGAAGCGATGGAGTAGATGGACAGCTCCAAAGAACCGTTTGGGATCCAGGTGGATTTTAACAACGACACTGGGAAGCTCATGAGCAGGAGCTCATGAATTTTTCATAGCAGAGGAGTATGATGCAGGTTCATCGCTCCAAGCTAGCAGCGCACCAGCCATCTAGCACATCAAAGCATGCATTCAATGGAAAGGAGAGAGGCGCAACCCTCTCAATTTTGAAATTTGAAATTTCAATAAATGATTGTAAGGATGATAGAGCCAAAAGCCATGTGTGTGCGCAAGTTGTAGTTGAGAATGCTTTAAATGGTTGTAAGGCTGAGATCTAGATCCGATTCGGACTAGACAGTCATTCAATGTAATTGAATGTAAGTTAATGAGAGTCGGTGAGGATGGAGAGAAGAGCTCAAAAAGGCCCTCATGTAAAAGATCTTGGATCTTCTTTGTATCTATCATAGAGAGAGCTCTATAAGAGAAGAGAGAAGAGAGAACTAAGATTCAGTTGCAGTCTAGTCTTTGTAACCTTGTACAGGCATTCATATAAATACAAACAGAGCAATTTTTCCTGCATGTTGTTGTTCATGTGGTTGTGAGTTCATGAATGAATGTCTTTATGTGTTTATGATATGTTGTAGATGTATGTTAGATGTGCATTTGCAGGGATAGATAGATCTTGTTGTCTGCGAGTTCTTTGATTCTAGGTCTGGGTTCTTTGCGGCTTCATGCAAGAGTGCATGACAGAACACTGTGGGTTCTGTAAGCCAGTGCATAGACTGCACTTCTGAATTCTATGGAATTTGGATAGAGTTGTGCCAAGAGGGTGCACCAGAGGAAGTTGTTGACTCAGGGAGGAGCCTCAAGATTGTTGAACACCTTGGAGGTGAGAACTGTGCAAAGGGAGGCACAGAGAGAAGACATAATTTCTAAGAATTTTTGTAGAGCTCTGCCAGGAGGGCATTGAGCAAGTGCAAAGAGTGCACAGAGGAACTCTTATCTGAGTTCAGAAGAAGGAGAAGTGTCACAGGCGAAGACCTTCACAGGGTTACTGAACACCCTGCAAGCTCAGCAAGGAGTGCTTGAGTAGGAAGTTGCCAGAGGGCATTTCCATCCCTTTAAGGAGAGAAAGGGACAGAGACCATTGAGGTTTGAGAAGTTGAAGCTCAAGGAGGACAAAGACCTATGCAAGGAGTGTACCAGGCCAACACTCGAGTGAAGTGTTGATAGACAGCCATCTGAAGGCTCGTCAAGCACAAAGAGTGAGCTCAGGAAGACTTGTTTCAAGTCTGAAGCTCAAGAGGTCAAGTGCAAGAGCAGGAACGAGAGAGAGGACTTATTCTAAGTTCTGAAGCTTAGAAGGGATAGCACTATTTCGTGCAAGGACCCTGCAAGGAGTGTAGAGGTCAGGGAAACCTTTCAAGGTTTCAGAGTAAAAAATCTCAGGAGGAACAGTGCCTTTGCGCACAGAGTAGCAACAAAGGGGAGTGCAAAGGTCAAGAAAACCCTTAGAGGGTTTAGAGTTGTTGAAGCTCAGGAGGGACATCGTTTTCCAGAACACAGGAGAGACCCCAAGGTCACAGGGTTCACAGAGGAAGAAAAGGCTGGGGTCTTTGATACTTCAGAAATCTTCCAAGGAGAAGGAAGAGAGCACAATCTCAGGAGAACAATAGCTTCTGTTGGATCAAGGAGAAGACAAGATTTGGATTGTCGAAGTCTACTTCCAGACGCGCGTAGGAGAGAGAAGAAACGGACGGTGGAGACACTTCGGGGAGAAGTGTCGAGTTGTCGTGAGCCATTGGATCGTATCATGAACTCGGGGTTCATGAGTTTGAAGGGAAGACCAAATTCTTGTTTTTGTGTGAAGTTCCGAGTTGCGAGGAATAGGGAATAAGATCCAGACCGTTGGATCCAAGTCACGGGAGAACCATTGGATCAAAACCTCCGACAGGGGTATCGCGTCTCGGGGTTCGGGGTCTGAAAGAAATTATTTTCGACTGCAGAAGTCGCGAAGTGTCGAGCGTCAAGGACTCATGCGAATTCATGGCACATCCATTTGGTGGGGACCACATGGTCAACAGGTGGCGCAACATAGAGTGCCCAAAGAAAAGTAGAAGCGGGTGACAGGTGGAGGACATACGTGTTGAATTGGTGTTCATCACCTCCTTCGGGACTCGCGACATGATCTAACAGCCTCCCATGGATCCATTAACTCTGGCGGTGATGAGTTTAACAATCACCCATAGGTTTTGGTCTAACGACAGTCATTCTACCACAAAACTGGTATCAAAGCGAAAGGTTACGGGTTCAAGTCCGCTCGATTGGTGTCGAGTATCTCAATTGGTGCTGAGAGCCCTCAGTTGGTGCTGAGGGGGAGATTGTTGAATTGGTGTTCATCACCTCCTTCAAGACTCGCGACATGGTCTAACAGCCTCCCATGGATCCATTAACTCTGGTGGTGATGAGTTTACCAATCACCCATGGGTTTTGGTCTAACGGCAGTCGTTCTACCGCAAAACTTAATTGTTGGAAAATGTTTAACAGGTAGCATATGCTTGTCATTGATGGCAAGGACAGTAATGAAGATGGCATGGGTACAGGAAGAATGTACAGAGGGTTGTTGGCATGTTTTACAGGTAGTGTATGCTTGTCATTGATGGCAAGTACAGCAGTGATGATGGCTTGAGTACAGCAGCGATGATCACCAGCGCAGTGATATTCAGGAAGATAAGTTCAGGTTGATTGAATGATCGAAGGCCCGTAAAGCTTGAGAAGCATTTCTGATCGTTGGATCCATTCAAAATTCTCGAAAGAACGAGGGTCATCAGATTTGAATGAAGACATGAAGAGCGCACTGAAAAGGAGGACAGATCTTAGACGTTAGATCTAAGCGCAGGACCCGACCACCATTGGATCGAGGAGAACCTGCACGATCCTTAAAGAACAAGGAGAAGCGGGCGTAATCGCGATATGCAAAATCACGACTTAATCTGAGCCATCAGATCGAGGTTGAATCTGGACCGTTGATCCCTTTCCATGTCGGAGTTTCAAGGATCGCGAGTTAAACATGTCAAAGATTATTAACATCAGGAATCTCGAAATCGCGATATGTGATATTACGATTTAATCGCAGCCGTCAGATCAAGATAAGATCTGGACCGTCAATCCGACTCACGTCAGCAAACCACGTTAGCTAGGAACACGTGGCACAACCAGGTAATGACAAGTATCATACTGATTCAACATTTTAGGCACATGTAAGTCACGAATCAGAGTGACACATGGCAGTATTCAACATGTGTCAATCCACGTGTGACGTCAGCAGATGTACACCACTTCGGAGTTTCAAGGATCGCATGTTGGAGATGTCAAAGAAACAATGCAACAAGAATCTCTATATCGCGATATGCGAAATTCCGATGTAATCTGAGCCGTCAGATCAAACTTTTATCTCGATCGTTGATTCCAGTCCATGTCGGAGTTTCGGGGATCGCAACATGGAGTGGCAAGTAAACAATGCAAAAAGAATGCCGATTTCACGATATGCGAAATTGTAATTCAATCACAACCGTAGAATCAAGCTCAGATCTGGACCATTGATCTAACTCCATATCAGAGTTTCAGGGATCGCAACATGGAGAGGCAAGTAAACAGTGCAACAAGAATGTCGATTTCGCGATATGCGAAATTGCGATTCAATCGCAGCTGTAGAATCAAGCTCAGATCAGGACCATTGATCCCATGCCATTTCGGGGTATCGGGGATCGCGACTTGGAGAGTCGAGATGTCTCATCTCCAGACTCATGAAATGTGAAATCACGAAAGCGCCTTATGCATAAGGTATTGGTCATATCCCATGGTCATGAGAAGGGAAGGAGTCAGTCCAAATAAGCTCCATTTGGGGGTTTTGAAGATCGCAACTTGGAAAGTCAAGATGCCTCATCTCCAGATCCATGAAACGTGAATTCGCGAAAGCACTTTTTGCATAGGTGCTTGGCTATGACCATAGTCATATTGGGGAAGGAGCTAGTGTAGAAAACTTCTGTATCGGAACTTCGGAGATCATGAAATGAAGTGTCGAGACACTCAGCACAGAATTGTCGAATGCCGAAATGCCGAAATGAATGCAATATCCCATGGATTCAATCCAACGGTGCAGGTGAATTTGAACAAGATCGGAGGGCTACTGTTGCACGACACAGTGAAACTGCTAGTAACCATTGATGGTTTCTACCAGAGGATGCGAAGAGACTTCGGTGTGATTTCCAGAGGAGCAGAAGAGTCACATGGAATCTGCCAGTGGAATGAAGATGACTCGTGGAGGCGATTGATAGCTGGATGGGATTGAGGTTGTAACTGAAACAGAGAAGGTGAGCTCGACTATCACAGAGAAGAAGAAGAGTCTCAACTGCCAGAGAGGCTGAGGAATCTCAGGATAACACCCAGTGATGTTGAACGCGTGGGAAAACCACCAGAGAAGCTGAAGAAGTTACCATGATGATCAGGTAGAGCACTCGAGAGGTGGAGGATATCGGCGCGGTGTGAGTATGCAGAGGTATTGCGCTCATTGCATGCACAAGGTGCACAGAAGCTATAAGTACACGGTACAAAGAAGAGAAGCGGTTGTTGTTGCTATTGGAGTTTCTGTGGTTGCTGCTATTGAAGGTGATTCATGTGTGAAGAAGGAGGAGAGTGCAGCAGCTGAATTGAACAGAAGAGGATCCGTGCAGTGAATGGACATGGTGCACAGAGCATAAAAAGTAGAAGAAAAGATAGTGCAAGTCATGTGTTCAGGAAGGCAGTGAGAAAGACAGAGAAACGAAATGCAGCAGAATAGTGATGAGTCTGGTAAGCCATTGTTGAACATTATATCACTGTAATAAGTTTCAGTAGCAAAGATTTATATTTCAGGGAGGTTGGGAGGTGCTAGGGAGGATTGTTGTCCTTAGAGGTTCAAGTGGGTGCTTGAACACAGGGA
>ML824977.1:48059-58095 GCA_009831015.1 Picea engelmannii
TTAGTGTATTAATTCCTATGCTTGCGTTTCCAAGTTGAAGGTGTTTTGGTTGCATGGAATGCGTAGTCAACGCCCTTTGAGCCTATATGTTTGAAATTCAACTCTCCTGCTTCTGCTTCCGCTTTGATAAGTGATGATACGATTGATTGTCTGCGGTGCAATTAAAAATTTCCATATATATATAGACATTGTTTCAATGCTACCATCTGAACCATGGGAAACACAATCGTTCATTGTACAATTAGGTAGCCCATGTTACAAGATGTGCTTCCTAGGTTAGCAGAATTGTCGTATGAAGCATACCTATAGAAAAAGGCAAGCAGTGTCTACATGCTGCGTGACTTTCAGATACACAACAAATTTACCTTAAATGAGGAAAATGCAATATTACATATTGGTTGAAGAAAAAAAAACAAGAAAAGAAAAACATATCAAGATTTGGCAGGAAACGAAAATATCTCATGTGTCTCTGTAATATTTCTTCAACACCCAGATGAATGTTCGTCGGAATCAAGTACTTGAGAATCTAATTACAAATGCAATCGATGTTGTTATTTTGATGTTTTCTTGCATCTCCCAGTAAGAATTTTGCAGTGTGTCCCTGCAATATTTCTTCAACACCCAGATGAATGTTCGTCGGACTGGAGTACTTGAGAATCTAATTACAAATGCAATCGATGTTGTTATTTTGATGTTTTCTTGCGTCTCTCGGTGAGGATTTTGAATATTTGTTTCAGTGTGCAAATAAAAGAAAAAAAAACATGGTGGGTGGTTGTTGCTTTGATGGAGGATCCTGCACGTTTTGATGAAAAGGTCGATGCGTGCTGCTCTATGGAACCTTGTGGGAACTTGCTTGCAGCTTGTTTGGAGTTTAGTTGGTTCTTGGTTGTATGCGTCTTCTGTCAATTTGTATATCACGGAACTTCGAGTGTTGTTTGGAGAACATAGAGCAATAGAATTGCAGTTTTTTAGCCATCTATCCCGCAAGTCCACCTATCAATTTGTATAGCGTTGTGACACATATGTAGTATGTGGCTTGTTTTAGCACTTTTCCTTTATCGATGAACTTGGTAAAATTAATCTCCTGAAATAATTTAAAATAAACGAATATATATTGTGCGAAGTCCAATGGAGCTATCATATCAATAAGAGGCCCTTAAAATTCAAATTGGTCGTTGTTATACTTGAGGTGATAGAATTTAAAAAAACTTTGTTTTGTTTACTTCATTTTTTTTTAAATAAGAGATTTAACATCCTTCAATAATTTTATGTAATTAAAATGTAAAATATCAATATTTAATATTAATAGTTCAGTGTTTGAAAACAATGCTTTTAGATAATGTTAGATAGTTGATAGGGATGACCATCCGTAAACAATCACAATCTTGAGCCCGCCAGCCCTAGAGTTCGTTTATCAATTTGTATATTGCGGAACTCCGAGTGTTGTTTGGAGGACACAGAACAAAGAAGTGAAATGTTGATCTAGCCAGCCCGCAAGTCCGCCTATCAATTTGTATATCGCGGAACTCTGGGTGCTATTTGTAGGACACGAAACAATAGAGGCCCAATTTTGAGTTCGCCAGCCCGAGAACTTGCGATCCAAAAAGTGGCTAAGTATGGAATGAGGGATCCATACATGCTCTATAAAATCTCATGTCCATACTTTATAAAAGTACATATTTAGTATGTATTACTCGTTTTTCGAAAAATTTCTAGGTGCGGAAGTTGGCGGATTCATGTCTTCAGATTTCCACTTACTTTTATATCACCAGCCTGATCGACCGCTTCCCCATTTCATATTGTACAAACTTTTTGGATCATGGGTTTCCGAATAGGGGGGTTTTTGTTTTAAATAAGATATTTAACATACTTTAATATTTTTATGTAATTAAATTATACAATATATATCAATATTTAATATTAAAAATTTAGTATTGAAAATAATGTTTTTAGATAGTGTTAGTTAGTTGATAGGGATCACCATCCATGAACAATCACAATATTGAGCCTACCATCCCTAGAGTCCGTCTGTCAATTTGTATATCACGGAACTATGAGTGTTGTTTGGAGGACACAGAACAATAGAAGTGCAATGTACTTGAGCCAGCCAACCTGCAAGTCCGCCTGTAAATTTGTATATCGCGGAACTCTGGGTGCTATTTATAGGACACAGAACAATAGAGGCCCAATTTTGAGCCCGTCAGCCCGAGAACCCGCGATCCAAAAAGTGGCTAAGTATGGAATGAGGGATCCGTACATGCTCTATAAAATCTCATGTTCATACTTTATAAAAGTACATATTTAGTATGTATCACTCATTTTTCGAAAAATTTCTAGGTGCGGAAGTTGGCGGATTCACGTATTTAGATTTCACTTACTTTTATATCACCAGCTCGACCGACTGCTTCCACATTTCATATTGTACAAAATTTTTGGATTGCAGGTTTCCGAATAGGCAGGTTCAACATTGTGTTTCCATTGTTTTGTCGCCTGCAAACAACACCAGGACTTTCATGGTCTGCAAATTAGCAAACAAATTGAAATGAAAGAATATATACCATGCGAAGTCTAATGGAACAATCATATGAACAAGAGGAAATTAAAATTAAAATCCGTCATTGTTATACTTGCGGTGAAGCTAATAGTACAAAAACTTTACTTAAACATCCAAAAATTGATTTTCTTGTAACTTTTCGATGCTTCTCTTATACAAACAGATCTTGGAAACTATAAACATCGCTCGTTGTATCTATTCCTTGAATGAAGAACCTGTTAACATGTTTGATGCACTGCATAGTTACTGTTAAGACCATCAATGGGGCTTTCTTATAGAAATTCCCGCTTCCGAAAATTGTCATCTACTTTCCTTTTTTCCATCTGCTTTCTCTTTCTTTACTTACTCATTTTTCGGAAAATGTCTAGGTGTTGGATTTGGCAGATCCACGTCTTCATATTTCCATTATCACTTTTATATCACGAGCCCGACCGACTGCTTCCCCGTTCCATATTGAACAAACTTTTTGAATTGCGGGTTCCCGCATAGGCAGGTTCAACATTGTGTTTTCATTGTTTCGTCGCCTGCAAATAGCACCTGGACTT
The DNA here is from genome assembly GCA_009831015.1 of Picea engelmannii. NCBI lineage: Eukaryota > Viridiplantae > Streptophyta > Pinopsida > Pinales > Pinaceae > Picea > Picea engelmannii. Next base: position 51,159 of record ML824977.1, read on the forward strand.
CCCCGATTTACAAATTAACAAACAAATTCCCCTTCCATATCGTTTGCTTTCTCTTTCTATTTACTTGGTCCTTTTTCCGAATGTCTCATGCTTTTATATACATCACCCAAAGTTCTGCAATATACAAATCGCCCTCTTGACATTGTGCTTCCATTGTTCCCCTACACACAAACAACACCCAAAATTCTGCAATATACAAATTGACGGCCGAAATTTGTCACTGAGATACAATTTGACTATCGGCCTCTCACGTCTCCTGGGTATATCTTGTGACCCTTCTTTTGTAACCCACCCGACCGTTTTCCATACTTGGGCATTTCTTGGAATCTGTTTCACGGGTTGGCGGGTGGACGAACTGTACAATGATTGGTCATTCTTCGCCATTCCCGCTACCTTCGTACTTATTTCTAGATATGCAATTATTAAGCTTTAATGCTAGTAGTTCATCGTGCAGGAACCGTTAAGATTTTCATTAATGTCCGGAAGGTCGTGGAAGATTTGTCATTACTATGAATTAAACCAAGATTTGCGGAGATGCAATCTCTTTCATGCATCGGTCGGTTGGTGCCTTTAAGAAATCTCTAATTCTTAACCGCTCTTTGTCGTCATTGCCACCTTCGCACTTTTTTCTAAATATGCAATTAGTGAGCTTTAATGGTAACAACACATTATGCATGAACCCTGGAGATTGTCATTGATCAGTGAAAGGCTCAAGGAGATCTTCCATTGATATGCATTAACCAAGATTTGTGGAGGGTTATATTATTCCTCCCTAATTTTCATTTCAAACATCGTCTGGAGAAAATGGAAATTCTCGTTAACTTGTGGCAGCAGTTATGTCCAGATACAGTAAACACCTTCGGGCATCATGGCCAGAGGTTCTAGTATTCCAGGGCATATTCTTACTACTCATATCCCTCTGCCCAGGAGAAAAAAAGGAGATGGTCCCTTAGTACACCAAGAGATATATTTCAAGCCAAATAATTCCAAGGCAACCCTACCTGCTCAGAGAACCTGCCCAGTTGCATTGATGGTTGGCGCAGAGTTTGATGCCATGGATTCTGAGACGAAAGAAGATGATATGATGAACAATGATATGACAATGGATGATGGAAATGTAGAGAATGTTCCCACTCCTGTGCCCAAATTGAAATCAACCATAATGGGCGGAACTTCCCGACTCAGCGATGGCGGTCCTGACAACACCAAAAGAAGGAGTTTCAGAAAAATAAATTGACATTGAACGCAATAGTCGCTTTGCATCTCAAAAATAGGAATTCCAGAGGTCCAAATTAGTTTGTTCTAGGTGAAAGACTTTCACTGTAAGAAAATGATATGTTGATGATACCAGAGATATATTTCAAGCCAAAAAACTATTCAATTGCGGGACTACTGTCCTGTTCTCTGGATATACAATTAACATCTTAGGGAATGAGGACCAAAACTCCCACTGGTGCAAGGCATATTCCTACTAGTCATCTCCTTCCACCCAAAATGGACTAATTTGGGCCTCTGGAATCGTACGTGCAACCTATGTCCCTGAAGTTTTCGACTGTGGAGAGGCGGTTTCTTGGTGTGTCCTAACTTTCAATTAAGGGCTATTCCATCTGCCCTGTAATGTTTTTTGTCTTCTTCCTCACAGGAAGCTTTTGAGAACTATCAATTTTACCACAAGATGATCCACCGAGGAGAAAACTGCAAGGATTTCCTAAAAAAACAATCATGGTAATCAATTTTGTATGAATGTTGAAGAGCATCTCGATGGCTTCTGCATGTTGTGGATCCTGTGCCTGTGTTTTTGGAAAATATGTTCAATGTTTTTTCCCAAAGAACTGGGTCCAATTTCTAAGTATAGATATACATTGTTCAATATTTTTTTTTTTTTTAAATGGATTTGCTATTAAAAAAATTTGCCTTAGAGTCTTGGTTGTTGCTTCTTTTCTGGATTTAACACATCTTCTTATTGGCATGGTTCGGTAGTCTCGTAGTTCTTCGACATTGTATTTTCTTAGGTAATTTGTTCTAAAATGTAGCATCTAACAATTATATAACAATGTACTGTGTCAACCCACCAGGCTTTTATGCAAAAAAAAATGAATTACACACAATTTCAAACCAACGTTCAATTCTATTCATAATGCAGATAGAACATAGCAATACCAAATCACAATGTTGCAGTAAGATCGTCATTCTTGTTTCTAGACATGAAATTATTAATCTTTAATGCTAACAACCCATAATGAAAGAAGTTTAATACTTAAGTTAATATGTTACAGTCATGGAAGAATGTATCAAGAACACACTTACACCCACAAGTTGCAATAAAATCTAATCTTCAACAAAGCATTTGCTGACAATTACTAGAAAATGATGGTTTTGCAACAATGGGACTTATTTGAAACCCATTTGTGCTTATGAAAATTGCCCTCCGCCTTTCTATTTTCCCACTTCTTTATCCCTTGTAGTTTCTTTTTCTGGGTACTTAATTGTTTTTTTCGAAAATACCTTGCTGCGCGAGATGGCGGATTCACGCGTTTCGACTGAGCGCTTCCCACACTTTCCATTGTTCCGTGACCTGCAAATAACACTTTGGCTTCCACAATGTGCAGATTTACTTTTGGATTCCCACATAATCCTCTCTTCCATGTTACACATTTTTCACCAAAATGTTTCGATATATACAATTTGACACTCGGGGCCTTACAACTCCTCGGGAACCCATCACCCTATTTTGAAGCTTGTCCGACCGCTTTCCACATTTGAGAATTTCTCAACATTTCTTTGGCGGATCATTGAGTTCACGGATTCAGGAAATTTCAAAATTTTGGATGTTGTTTCCTGTGCCCGCTACCTTCAGATTTCTTTCCAAGTATATGAAATATGTCTGCAACTTATACAACAACACATAGAAAAGATCTTGCCAAGAAATGGAATATCTATTGCATATTTGAATATATTGGACCTTCTTTTCCCTCTTCTATACTTGACCAAATTGTTGTTTCTTTTTCCCCTCTACTCTCTCTTTCTCTTTACTTAGTTGTATTTTCGAAAATGCAACTCCGACCAACCAGTATCCATTCGATGCCTAGGCACTTTTCAGATCGTGAATTCCCGGACAATCAAGCTCTATATTGAACTTCCATTATTTTGTCGCCTGCAAACTACACCTGGACCTTCACCATATACAAATTTGTTGCCACACTCCCACATCATACCCTCTTTCGTGATACACAGTTTTCACACAAAATTTTCGAGACGTGCAATTTGACCTTCGGGTCCTCACGTCTCCTGGGAATATATTGTCACCCCATTTTGAAGCCCCTGCGTCTGCTTTCCATATTTCGCCATTTCTTGGAATCTCTTTCACACCTCCAATTCCATACTTACCCGTCTTTTTTCGCTTGCGAAGTCCCGTACATGCGGACTGCACTTCCAGTGTTCCTTGACCTGCAAATAGTCCCCCATCGCTTCCAAGATATAGAAATTGACTTCCGGACCCCTACATCAACCCTCTTTCGTGTTACACAGTATGCACTAAAATTTCTTATCAATACAATTTGACCGTCAAGCCCTCATGTCTCCTCCAGGACCCTTCTCATCTTATTTTGATGCACGTTCACCCTCTTTCCAAAACCATTTCTTGCAATCTCTTTTGCGGATCGTCGAGTTGGCGGGTTCAAACAATTTCCAATTCCTAGTCGCTTTGATCTGATGTAAATGTTTCCTCTGAAGATTTGAGTTTTTTGGGATACATCAGGACTCAATGTTTTTTGGGGATACACGGGGATTGGGCATGTATTGGCTAGATGGCATTGCATGTATTGGATAGATGTCATCCACTTCGGTGTTTCCTTTCCCTTGCTTTAGGGGTATGCTAGTTATATATACCTCTTTTTATAATTTGAAATGTATTTTATCTTGTACTTCATGTGTTTTGTTCTTACATGTATGAGGTGCAAATAAAAAGTTAAAAATAAAACCATGTCTATTAACTTTTTTTTCACTTTGATCATCTTGAGGATACTAAAATTGAGAAAATACTATACTAAAATGGATAAATTTGAAAATGTAAATGTACATAATGGATATTTGTGTTTTTATTTCTCTAAATATATTGTAAATAATAGATATTGAGTTTTATTTCTTTCTTTTTTTTTCAAGTAAAAAAGGATAGGACCTGTTATGTTATCATTATCAAGTTACAATGACTGTTTACGAAGCCAGTTGTCCCGCCTAAACAGGAAACCGAGACAGCTGGGCATCCTGTGCCATTTGTTTCCCAGTAAACAAAACTATCAGAGTATCATCCTGCCCGAAAGAAACCAGGACTGTCAACCATTAAGTTTAAACTGTACGCCAAAGACTAGTTGCAAACTAACTAAGATCTAACTGGGCAAAAGCCTGGTTCGGAAACAAAAAAAAATTTCTAACTAAGAACATCATTGAACCTCTTATCCGGTGAGCTCGTCCTCGTCCCTGTGCTTTCACCATCCTGCTAGAAGCGCGTAAGTCTGCGCGCACGTTGGGCATTGCCGTTTAGGAAGAGTCCTGGAATGAGCCGCAAACAGCATGTCGAGTCATTGATCGATTCAGACGATGTGGAAGACTTGGTCGTCCAACACACTCCTCATGTCGAAGATGAGAGCGAGGTACCTCGAGTTGGTGAAGGGGTGTTGGTCCTGCCAGTGGCTGTCGACGGAGGCTGGGGGAATGAGCCTTGTTGCTCCCTCACTTGCATGTGTCGGCCGGTTGGAAAGCTGGGTCGCCGCCTCCATGGGTGCACCGGGGGGTGAGTCTCTGCTTCCCTGTGTGCGGGACGATATCTCTTCTTCTACATAGCAGGTGGTAAAATTCCCCGCTGGGCTATTGGCACTGGAACCAAGCAAATTGCCCGAAGGCAGAAGCTTGTCGTTTGTGCCAAAGTCAGTGGGTGGATTCCAATTGTCCGGGACTGTAAACAGAGGGAGCTTGGGATAGCTTTGCATGGCGTCTTCCAAGGTAATCTCTTCCACGTACGCCATTGGAGGCATTCGTGGTTTCTTACGCCTTCGGAAGGACGCCATGGCTAACACCTGCTCAAATTTTTTTTGTCTCTGGCGGCGAGATTCGGCTGTGTACCAAGTGGCACCCCTGCGCGGTGTACCTCATGCTCTGGGCATGGTGGAGACCCTGGAGATGACCAAGGTTCCTTGTGGGTGGAAGGCTCTGCTCCAGAGCTTCGTAGGGTCCCCAAACTGCTGCTCTGGTGAAATTAGCTCTGCACTCGACCCTACAAAGGGCGAATGTCGCTCAATTCTATCAAGGCCAGTGATAAGGAGGAGGGCAACCGCAACCGCCATAGCCATTAAGGCTTGTTGCTGAGTGCGCTGGTGCATTGTACCGATCACTTGCGCGAAGGGGCTCGTCGGTTGGATGTGGCTACACAGACTCATACTTGGTTAATGGCTGAGGGGATGGTCGCCGGTGGATGCATTAATGTTGCATCCCAGTGTTTTCCCACGTGGCTTCGATTCGCGACGTGGCACCCCATCCGGGAATTGAGTTTTATTTCTTTAAACATATAGTAAATGCTAATAAAAAAGGATAAATATTGTAATTAAATTTTTTATGTAGGTGAAATTTTTTAATTAAAATTGTTATTATTTAGTAGTTTGAATAAATTATGAAATCACAAGTTCAAATCCAAAAATAATAAAAGATGAAAATGAAAATAAAAAATTGAAAAATAAAATTAATTGAAACAAATTATAGTTAAAGTATACTTCTAAAACAAAATTTTGAAAGGAAATATTAAAACCAAAATTTTGAAAAAGAAAAATAACTGAAAAAGAAGAGAAAAGTCCACAATTACTATAAAATACAATAACTCAAACCCAAAACACAACTACATAAGATGCACATGTAATAGCACTTTCTTAAAAAAGAATGATGGAATCCATTAAGATGTGGTCCAACAATTAATGGGTGGCATCAATTAGTGGGTGGTTGTTATTACTCATCTAAGTTTGATTCCAAGTAGATGGTACCTTTAGCATCTCAATGGAGAGTTGCATGTTTCCCAAACCAAAAAAAATGGGGACACATCTTTGGTATTTTGGGAAAAAGGGTTTCCAAGTTTGTGAGAGGCACACATAAACAAATTATGTCAAAGTTATGTAAACAAATTATGTCAAAGTTATGGTTAAAACATATTTATAGAATAATGAATATAAATAAATATATGATTATTAAAAAAGATAAAAAAAATTAAATTAATATAGATTTATTTATTTTAATAAATATATGTTTAAATTAAAAAGTACATATTATTTATTTTTATTTAATGATAATATTTTAGGTTTTTAAGTGAATGAAATATTTTTAGGTTAAAATTTTTATTAAATGAAGATTTTTTGAGAGAATATTTCTATAAAATCTTAGAAATTGTGATTATTTCTATAAAATCCTAGTGAGTTTTTCAAGTTGAATCCATTTCTACATTAACAATTAAATGAAATCTTGTCCTCTTGATTAACAAAACTAAACTAGCGATCCTAATTCAGAATCGGTTGTAACGTAGGATTGTTTCATACAAGTTAAAATCAAGATAAAATCATTGATCTCCACAATAAGGAAATTACATTGAGCGTTAATACTATACAGTGCCATATGGGGCTTCCAGTTGAATGCTGCTGCTCATAAGAGGCACATAGTCGCCGAGGTAAACTTCCAGGTGATCCGACAGAGAGGATTTGTCTATGCTCTCATGGTGGTAAGATTTGCACACAAAGTAAAACACGCTCTGTGTCAACAGCCCCATCAAGTTAACCAAACACAGCGACCCAACAAGGAGTCCCCCGTACAGGCCTCTCGCCGTCCTCCCGACGCCATGGCGGTCCCCATGAACCACTGCATACCCAAAAAACCATCCAATAACTCCGGTGAATATGAGGTAAAG
>ML824977.1:62861-74619 GCA_009831015.1 Picea engelmannii
ATTTGGGTCGTTTGACAAAATTGAAACAATCAGGAACAGTAGAAGACTTCATAGCTGCATTTGAGCGCCTGGCTTTTCGAACAGAGGGCATGACTGATGCTTTCTTTCGAGAGTGTTTTATCAGTGGCTTCAAGGAGGAGATTCGGGCCCATGTCCTCATGGCTAGACCTGTGAGTTGGGTGGAGGCTACTAAAAAAGCTAAAGAAGCACAACAAATTCTTTCCTCTCAAAACCGTAAGCCTTCCTTTATCCCTCTCCCTAAACTAGTAAACCCCACTACTCCCTCTGCCCCATTAAAGATCCAAAAATTGACCAGGGCTGAAATGGCTGAACACCAACTCAAAGGCCTATGTTATAATTGTGATGAAAAATATTTCCCGAGCCACAAATGTAAGGAACAAAATCTTTTTATGGCCATCTCTGAGGATATTCTGGAAGAGGATGTTGAAACTCCCCTTGTGCCCGAGTCACCAGAAATCACTGACATAAACCCTCCCTCCGACCCTCCCGAAGTGGAATCGATCATTTCCCTCAATGCTCTCACTGGCTTCTCTGCCCCCCAAACCCTCAAGTTAATCGGTTACATCAAGCACCGAAAGTTCATCATTCTGGTTGATAGTGGCAGCACCCACAATTTTATTCATCGCCGCATTGCCCAAGAAACCCATTGCTACATCCATGCTGTCAACAATTTCCAAATCATGATTGCCAATGGTGGTTCTATGAAATGTGGCGGGCGCTGTGAAAATGTGCGTCTCCAAATCGGTGACTACCACCTAGAATCCCATATGTTTGCTATTGACATGGGAGGTTGCGACATTGTGTTGGGTGCAAACTGGCTAAGGACTTTGGGTCCCATTCTCATGGATTTTAAGAACTTAACCATGCAATTCGACCAAGAAGGCCACCAATATAAATTACAAGGTATCACTGTTGGTTCACCTAAGGTCATCAGTTCCCATCGCATGGAAAAGCTGCTCAAAAAAGGTCATTCTGGTGTCATTGCCCAACTCCATGCCATACAAGCCACAGAGACACCCCCAATGCCCCAAGACCTCCAAGCCCTCCTTTCTAAACATCAAACAATATTTTCCACTCCCCAAGGACTCCCTCTTTCCCAAGGTGTTCATGATCATTTCATTCCCCTTGTCCTAGGAAGCCTTCTCCCCAATATCCGTCCATATCGCCACCCCTTTGCACAAAAAAATGAAATTGAGAAAATGGTCCAGGAACTCCTTACTGCAGGCCTCATCCGTCCTAGTACGAGCCCTTACTCGTCTCTAGTTGACATGGTACTAAAGAATGAAGGTTCTTGGAGAATGTGTCCTGATTTCCATGCTCTCAACAAACTGACCATCAAAGACAAATTTCCCATTCCTGTCATTGATGACCTCCTAGATGAATTGAGTGGTGCCCAATTCTTTACCAAACTTGATCTTCGCTTGGGCTATCACCAGATACGTATGAAAGAGGCAGACATTCCCAAGACATTCTTTTGCACTCATGAGGGCCACTATGAGTTTTTGGTCATGCCCTTTGGCTTGTGTAACACCCCGTCCACCTTCCAGAGCCTCATGAACCATGTCTTTCATCCTTTTCTCCGTCATTTTGTCTTAGTTTTATTTGATGATATCCTCATCTATAGAAAAACTTGGACATACCATCTTACTCATGTGGATCAAGTTCTCCGCCTACTCTCTCAGCACCAACTTTTCCTGAAACAGTCTAAATGTGCTTTTGGTGCCTCAGAAGTAGAATACTTGGGTCATCTAGTGAAGGTCAATATTAATAAGGGCTTTCAATAAAATAGAATAAGGTGGATGTAAGAAGACCTAATAGAAGCTTCTGCTTCTAGAAGGATCTTCCTCTAGCTGCTTCTCTTAATAGACATATTTAGTATAAATAAGGGTCGAGGGTATGAAAACCCTAGCTTGGAGATTATTGTAACAGAGCGCTGCTCGACTGGAGGTTGCCCCCTCGAAGAGGCCTGTGAACATTGCTTTCTGAATCAAAGTGCTATTTCAATTGTTGTTCTCATATTATTTCTATGTTATTGTGGAGATTATGTTGGTTATATTACTGTTATTTTGCCATTTCTAGCATTTTATTTCTGTTATGCGTATTTATTATATCTGGTATCTTGCAAGCTTTCTCAAGGGTAGACAAATTGGGGATGCAACTGGGACTGTACAGGAGTGTCTACATAGCATTAAAGAGAAAAAATTGAAGGCTTTAATCCTTAAAATTGACTTAAAAAAGCATATGACTGCATTAGCTAGGATTTCCTCAGGTTGGTTTTACTCCAATGTGGATTTGGGCTTATGATGACTAACTGGATCATGGGAAGTGTTAGGTCAACATCCTTTGCGGTGCTCATAAATGGAGAACCTACATATTTATTTAGTAGTGGGAGAGAACTTAGACAGGGGTCTCCTCTATCGCCCCTACTATTCATTCTCATTATGGAAGGATTAAGTCTTGCCTTAAAAAAAAGTAAAGAGGAAGGTCTTTTGTCCAGTATAAAGGTTTTGAGCTTTATCTGGATCTTGCATCTACTTTTTGTAGATGATATCATCATCCTAACAAATGATTCACTTGCGGAATGGAGGGAGACAAGTAGGGTTTTAAACCATTTCTGCTTGGCATCGGGTCTACAGGTAAACTCACAGAAAACTACTCTTTATCGGTATGGGGTTTTCCAGTCGGTTCTTGACTCACTGAATTATATTATGCCTTATAATTATCAAGCACTTTCGGATGGGTTTAGATACCTTGGGTATTTCCTTAAGATTGATAAATACAGAAGTGAGGATTGGCTTTGGCTCATTGAGAAATACGATCAAAAGATTAACCACTGGTGCAATCGGTGGTTAACTCTAGGGGGATGTCTGACTTTGATCAAAGTGGTTTTAGAGAGTCAATCGGTTTACTGGTTGACTTTAGTGAATCTGCCTTCTCCGATAATTATTAAAATTCATCAACTCATATACAATTATTTATGGACGGGAGCTCAAAAAAATAAAATCCTACATCTCTGTGACTGGAAGTAGATTGCAAGACCAAATATCTATGGGGGATGGGGATTGTGGAATATCCTAGATTTTAGTAAAGCCCTGGCTGCTAACAGTCTTTGGAGAGCATTGATGAAGGAGGGGTTATGGAATAGGGTTATAAAAGATAAGTACATGCCATTTGTATCTACTGCTAGCTGGCTCCGAACAGTGGATATTACAAAGGAGAAAGGTTGTAAGGTATGGAAATATATATTAAAGTCCCTCCATGTATTACTTCACTAGTTGGCATGGAGCCCGGGAAATGGGCACTCTATCTTAATTGGGAAAGATTACATCCTAGGGATGGGTCAATCGGCTATTTTATCGGAGGAATTGATTGAGGCGATAAATAGAAAAGGAATTTATTATCTATTCCAAGATAAAGCAATGTCACAGGTGGGCCGGATCACATTCAATTGGATATCTAGTGAAGATTTGGAATTGACTGGGTGTTTACGGGTTGAATGGAAAGCTTACCGCGTTGCTCTTATTAACAATGGTATTATATTGTAGGATAAATCTGATCATCTTAAATGGACTGGAGGTAACAAGTCTGTTCAGGTAACAGTAAGGAACATCTTTCTAGCAGTTGAAATTCGTAAATGGATCTATAAGTCTAGTGGTTGGAGTAAGGCCATGTGGGATTGGGATTGTTTTCTGGTTAATGATGGAAAATAAAATTCTGTCGTGGGAGACCCTTCAGCGAAGAGGATTCATAGGTCCTGGTGTTTGTAAACTATGCATGAAAAGTACAGAATCGACTCAACATCTATTTCTGGAGTGCGCCTTCACGCAGGAGGTATGGATCAGCCTTAAAAAGTTTATCAACTATACTGGCAGTTGGGTGGGGGATAATTTAATTGACTACTACAAATATTGGAGAGTCCAAAATTCACATCTGCCCACTCTCTCGGCTATAATATGTTGGTCTATCTGGAGGGAGTGCAACTTTGCAGTCTTTGATGAATCCATTCCCAGGATTCTGAATGTTATTCATAGTTCTTTATTTGCATACAGGGAATATAAAAAGAATCCTCTAGAGGATATCTAGCTAGTTAAGGTGCATGTTCTGGACAAGGGAGGCATGATGGGTTGGTTCAACGGAGAGGAAGCAGAAAATGGATTGAACAACAGAGCGGGAGGTGTCATAAGGATTAATGATCAAAGCAGCTACCATTGGCTCCTTAATTGTGGGCCTGGTACTAATACCCGAGCCAAATTACTTGGTGTGTGGGCACTACTCTCCTTGGCATTCTGGTTATCCATTCAGGAACTTCACGTACTGGGAGACTCCAAGATAATCATTGATTGGTTAAATAGGAAAGGCCGTCTTCAGGTTGTCTCATTGGACTATTGGATGGATAGCATCTTGGTATTAATCAACCAGTTCCAATTACTATCCTTTGATCACGTATACAGAAAAGAAAATCAAGAGGCGTATAGGTTATCAAAGAAGGCACTCATAACGGAACCTGGGAAGCTCATCTACTACAAATGCGTTCGGAAACATGAGGGGCCACTTCAGTTCCTAGACATCTACTAGCACAGTTGGATATCCTTGAGGGAGTGGTTCTTTATCTTTGTTTTGTAAGAAGGTATTGGGCACCTGTGTATGCCATTTTTCTATTATTGAGAAGTTTGTGTTATCATTTTGGGACTATGGGGGTTTAGTATATAGCTTCCACATGTTACTAGTGTTGGTGCTTTTCTCATTTGAGAATTTTGAAGCGGTATTATGGGTTGGGGTTTTATTGTGGATGTACTGGGAATATTGTTCAGAAGACTTATGATCTTTATGACATAAGGAAGAGAGACTTTTTGGATGTGAAAGTTTTATATTATCATAAATATAAAGAGTCATTTTTTATGGAAAAAAAAAGGTGTTCGTGTTACATTGAGTATCCAAATGAAGAAATTTCCTTAAAATAATTCACACAATTATAGAGAAGAGTTTGCTTTTGTGCACCGTTATTTTTGAAAATTTGTATTTATGTCAATTTTATTTATTTATTTTTAAATTAAGAAAATCAACATAGCCATGATATTATGAGGCCAAACTTTAGTGCAAGGTTTGAGGGAATTAACATAATCAAAGAATTTTATTTATTTATTGGTTTGTCAATCTTGGTTTGTAGTAGTGTAGCATATAATTGTTTTTTTAAATGGGTAAGGTGATACAAACTTATAGTAGGAACAAAAGACCTCTATATTTTAGAATCATGATATTTGTAAGACAAAAATAAATTAAAAATAGAGAACACCATTATTTAAAAAAAATTATATATTTGGAATATGCATAGTCAGATTTATATGTGTGTGATTTCATTAGCGATGGATTTGCATAGGCTATTTAAACTAATATGAAAAATATAGACATTGAAAAGGATTAGGAAAAATGAAGGTTTTGTTGTTGTTATAGCCCAAACCACTAGGGTTGTCATGTTAGAGCTAAATTCAAAAAAACCAAGTCAAAAAACACATAAATGAAAGTTGTAATCCTACCAAGAAATTTCAAATTCTAAGAATGTGCACACATTATTTTTACCATGTTCCATTTTATAAAATACAATCCCATTACTCCTAAAGGTTTTACAAAAGAGAATCTTCAACACTAAAATATGTATTTAAGGACTAAAGATCTAGTTTCCTCCCTCAACCATGGTTAATGTCCCCAAACCCACCTCTCTTGTGCAAAACTTTATAATGGTGCTCACAGTCAACTCTAAGGCTATATACCCACTATACATGCTTGTGTGATGGTTTGAAGCCTCATCCATGGCACTTGAGCCTTGTAATCTCGGTTATCGCACAAGTTGTAGGTTGGGAAAATCTCAACCCAACCACCAAATGGAGACAAATAGGAGGGAACCTACCCACCGTCACCTTAGGCAGGTGTCCCCATCACTTTAGGGGTGAGGTAGTCACCTCAAGGGGGGAATCTCGGTGACCCTAGGGGGAATGAGATGGAAAAGGATGAATATGGGGAGGATGTCCCTAAATCTCAATTCTAAGTGGTATGAAGGTCTTGGAAAAGAGTCTTGGGAAGGTCCAAGGGTTTCCAAGTATGTTGAATAACCTACAAATGGTGAAGTACCTGCTCGAGGCACAAGAAAAAAAATCATATATTGCAATATAACCAATTGGACAAGCAAATTAAGCTTGTTGTCCCTAATAGCAGTTGTTATTAACAATGTAGATCAGAAATAAAATGGCATTATGAGCTGCAATATGAATGCTATAAATCAAGTGAAAGATACAAGAGAAACACTAGCTAAATACTAGCAAAACTCAAGATAAAAGACCAAGATGCTAGCATGAAAAGCCAAGGCTGCTGTAAACACTTTCTGCAGAAAATTATATCAGCCTTATGGCTGTAACAATCAATGTATTAAAATAATAAAATCAACCCTTAAAACTCCTCCAAAATTTGCCAAAAAGTGCACTAGACCAATAAGTGTAAGTGTGCAAACTTTGGACAATTTCCAACGGTTGATTAGAGAGTTATTCAAACAATTTGATTAGGTTTTCTACAACCCTAATGGATGAAGATGAAAATTTGTAACAACAACAAGAACTATCCCTTTGATGGGGATGCCCCAGTGGTTGTGAGGTGCTCTAAGCATAAGGAACACAATCCAAGTTGCAAAAAGTAAATATGACAAGAAATTACGTTTCCCAATGCAATATTTTGTTTCTCCAATGCAAGATTAGTGCCTTTAGTTATGGGTTAATGGGGTCAAGAAGAAAGAGCTAGGACTACTAGTCCTTTGTGGGTGTAAATCCTCTTACTTCCCAAGGTAAGTAGCCTAGCTAGGGTTTGAAATTGAGGGGTGTATATCCTCTTACTTCCTCAACAAAACCCTTGCAAAATAACTTTAAAGGCTTGATAAAAAAAATGGTGGAAACTAGGATAAGGGTGTATATCCTTATACTCCCTATATAGCCTTGTCCAAAACAACTTTAACTTGAATTACCAATGATAATAACAAAGTAAAGAACCATACCAATCCAAGAGAATCCTTTAACATGCTAAAGTAAACCTCCACAATAACAAAAGAATGACCTCCAAAGGCTAGCGCATCATCATAATAAACTCCACAATCAAAGAGAGACCATATCATAATACAAGAGAGAGAAAAACCCCAAGGGTAGCAAAAATTTCAGTCCAATACTTCTCACAAGAGGGAGAGTTATGTTAAAATGAGATCTTATGATCTCTTATTTATACAAAATATCACTAAGATAGTTTGTCCACATAATTAATGGTAAAGCACAATACCAGGGGTCAACAAACCTAATCTTTTCCCTTTTACAAAGTAATATTAAACAATTCTCTTTAACTTCACTTTTGCAAAAATAAAACTCTAGTTTATAAAGACATCATCCCTTTAGGGAACGTTTTGGCACTAGGAGAAAGTCATTGGTGATGGAGGAGTGTAGAAAGGCTTCCCAAATCCACTTGTCAAGCATCCAAATTACTTCCTTCATGGTCAAAGCCTCAAACCCATCAAAATGTCCATGTGCCAATGCATGTCAACCTCACCACCAATCCCTAACCCCCCTAGATGACGTCATGCCTCTAGAGGTGACGTTTTGTCTCTCCTAGGAAAAACAGTTGGCATGTTGGGGCTAGGTTATGTCGTCTAAGATATTTTCTAGGCCTCTGATTTTTAATCTCTCTCATTCGACATGCGGGCCCTTGGCATCCACCTGTGGGCTTCAAGACCCATGGAAGCCCAAGCTAGGATTTTTCTTCCAAAAATGTCCACCAACTAGGTCCTGCAAAGACAAATAAGAATTCCATCCAAGGATCTCAAGTCATAACACCATGATAAGTAAATAAAATCAATAAATGAGACACCTAAGCATGTGCATCAAATATTACCATGTCAAATAGTTACATGCTCAAAGACATTATGCGACTTGTCAAGCTTGAATATGGGAGGGTTGACGAGGTGTCCTATTGGGTAGATATTTCCCTAGGTCAAGGAGAGTTTCCAATATATCCCTCTCTAAGCAATGTAAAGTGGGTGAAGTGGTTAGTGTCAAGACTCGAAATATCACTGCTCCTTGAAGGTTGATAAAGCAAAAGAGACCCCAAGAAAACCCTATGATTTACAAAACAAGAGGAAACTCTCCTTTGTCTGCAAATCCCTGCCCAAAGTCTCAACATGAAAGTAATTTCATTTGGTAGTGCGGACCTTGGAATTATTTGGACTAGCCATGACTTGGCATTCAAAATTTGAGCACAATGGATGAAGAACGAATCTGCATCCTCAAAAGGGTATGTATCAAGGGATGACTGCAGATCACCCTGAGTATGCTTTGACAAATCATCCTCAAAGGGGAAGACAAATTTTGTAACCATATCATCACTGGGATGATAAAACTCTGAATCATACATGCAAGGAGACCAGTCCTATGAAGATGACACTTCAACCCCTTATGCCTGAGAGCTACCCTCAATGTCATAAATTGTATCTTTATCAATAATGAAGTGACCAAAATCCCACCTGAGTCTACCAGTCTATATGAAAGTGTCTATATGCTCATCAACCATTAGTAAAGGTTCTCTCACAAGACCATAAAAAAAAGTGACCATCTCTTTTTCTTCATGTACAAGTAGAGGCATAGACGTCTTCAACTGGACCTTCAGATTCTTCATCATTAAGAATAATCGCTTCTTCAACATCATGTGCAGGAGGAGAGCAAGTTTGGACAACTTTACCTTCATCAAGCATGAGCAAAGATAGTGGTGCCGCAAGATGTTGCACTTTATCATAATTCTTCTTTCTTCTCATGGGCACGCCCCTCCATCACCTTAGATAGGTATTCCCATCACCTTAGATAGGTATTCTTGTCACTTTAGAGATGAAGTAATCACCTCAAGGGGGGAATCCTCGTGACCCTAGGGGAAATGAGATGTAATATGAAGAGATGATGAAGTATCCCCATATAGGTCAATTATGGAAGGTAAAAAGGGCTTAAAAATAATCGTGTAGATGGTGGAAGATGCACCACGGTATAGAAGACCTGCCAAGAAGTGATTGTACTTTCTTGAGACACGAGAAAAACAAGGATACAAGCCCAATGATGTGTTGGACAATAAATTTAAGCTTTGTGTCCGTAATTGAAGCAAAAAACAATAATATACATCAACAACAAAATTATAATAAGAGATGCAAATAAAATTTCTAAAAGTCTAGTTAAGGATGCAAGAGACTAGCTAGCAATGACTAGTTTATCTCAAGTAATAAGGCATGATACTTTAGAAAAAATATAAGGCTGTCATAAACAAGTAATAAAGAGATACTTATCAGCCTTGTGGCTGTAGAAAACAAGTTTTTACAACAAATAAATCAACCACCAAAACTTTCCAACAATCCACCCAAAAATTGCGCTGAGACTAGTAGAGGATAGGGGCAAACTTTTAGCAACTTCTAACGGTTAGTTTGTGAGTAATTAATTTTTTAACAAAAAAAATAACTACTTGGAGAAATAAAATGCTTTTGTGGCCTTAGCAAGCTTAGAACACAGAAAATATTCCAACTTAGACGATCTGAATATCTCAACTTTTACGATTACCAATGCAATAATTTGTTTCTCTAATGCATGAATATTAGTTTCTTTATATTGGGTAAATGGAGTATCTTGATTAAAAAATCTGTATGATTTACTTCCTTGGGGTTGTAAGCCCTTTTACTCCCCGAGGAAAACCTTAACCAATAAGGAAAACCTAGGAGGGTGTAAGTCCTTTTACTCCTCGTAGTATCCTTTGCACCAAAAAATATTTCAAACAATTACAATGGACTTGGAGGGGCTTGAGGGGGTTTTATTCCCATATTATCCCCAATAAATCATCACATTAAGGTAAAAACCAATAAAAGAGATCAATAAACATGAAATCCTTACCTAGTTGAAGCATTAACAAGATGAAACCCTAAGTCTAGTTAAGGATGCAAGAGACTAGCTAGCAATGACTAGTTTAACTCAAGTAATAAGGCATGAGACTTTAGAAACAAGATAAGGATGTCATAAACAAGTACTAAAGAGAGAATTATCATCCTTATGGCTGTAGAAAACAATTTTTTACAACAAATAAATCAACCACCAAAACTTTCCAACAATCCACCCAAAAAGTGCGCTGAGACTAGTAGAGGATAGGGACAAACTTTTAGCAACTTCTAACAGTTGGTTTGTGAGTAATTAAGAGATTTTTTTTTGGGTTTATACAGATCTAATGGATGTATATTAATGTTTTAACAAAAACAATAACTACTTGTAGAAATAAAATTCCTTTGTGGCCTTATCAAGCTTAGAACACATAGAAAATATTCCAACTTAGACGATCTCAATATATCAACTTTTTACGATTACCAATGCAATAATTTATTTCTCTAATGCATGAATATTAGTGTCTTTATATTGGGTAAATGGAGTATCTTGATTAAACAAGTTGGATGAGTTACTTCCTTGGGGTTGTAATCCCTTTTACTCCCCAAGGCAAACCTTAACCAATAAGGAAAACCTAGGAGGGTGTGTGTCCTTTTACTCCTCCTAGTATCCTTTGCACCAAAAAATATTTCAAACAATTACAATGGACTTGGAGGGGTTTGAGAGGGTTTTATTCCTTTATTATCCCCAATAAATAATCACATTAAGGTTACAACCAAGAAAAGAGAGCAATACACATGAAATCCTTACCTAATTGAAGCATTAACAAGATGAAACCCTAGTTCACCAAGCAAATTCCACCATAAAGAAAGAAACAAGCCTCCAAGAGAGCTAGCACATCATTCATCCATCCAATAGAAATTATAAACCATCACAAGATAATGTAACCAAGAGCGATAAAGAGAGTTTCCCAAGTACGACGCAAATTTCAACCAAGTATCCTTCTCCACATGGGATAGCTACGATAAAAATGAAATAAAGTTGATCTCTATTTATACAAAATATTCTAAACATAGTTTGTCCACAAAATTTAGGGTAAAATACAAGATAAGGAGTCAAAAACCCTTATCTTTCCCCTTTACAAAAATAATATTATATAACTCATACGTTTCACATATAGAAACCCTAAAACATGATGTCACCCTCTTTTTGGGCAACGTTTGGCACTTTAGGTCAAATCGTTGAGTTGGAGAAGGAAAGGATAGGCCTCCAAAGGCCAATAGTCCTCAACCAAGGTTTTTATTCCACTATTCATGGGCCTCTTCCTTCGAAACTTGCTAAGTGTCCATCATCACCACCAAACACTAGCCCTAGGTGACGTGAAGCCCCTAAAAGGTGACGTTTTTCCCCTTTTAAGCAAGTTGTTGGCATGTAGGGGGTGGGAAAGGTCCTCCAATTTTTCCTCTAGGCCTCCAAAGTCATTCCATCATCATATAGAGTGTGGGCCCTTGGCATCCAACCTGTGGGATTCAATCCCCATGGAAGCCCAAGTTAGGCTTTTTATTCCAAAACTGTCCACCAACTAGGTCCCACAAAGACAAATGGATACACCCTCCAAGGATATAAAGTAAAATGCATCATGATGAATAAATAAAATCAATCAAAGAGACATCTAAGCATGTACATCCAAACTACCTCATCAAAATAAACCAATGATCAAAGAACCTATGTAATTTTCCAAGTTTAGGTATGAGAGGGTTGACAAAATGACCTATTGGGTGAATCTTTCCTTAAGTTTAGGGGTATTTCCA
>ML824978.1:5884-16668 GCA_009831015.1 Picea engelmannii
TTTGAATATAATAAATGTAATCAAATATTTATATAATATATATTTCTTGATATAATAATAATGCTTTTTTCTTAAATCAAATATCAATAATTAATATTGATATTGTCTTTTTCTTAATAAAATGTAATAATATATTAATAATGCTTTTTTCTTTTTTAATATAATGAATAAGGTTCTTTGTTTCTCACATTATGACGAAGGGGTTTTGTTTCTCAGATTATGGTGTTGGAATAGGTTTGTCATAGTTTGAAAGTGGGTTATGTTTGTGACATTGCGATGTCGAGAAATGTTTGTCTCATTTCAATATTGTTTTATGTTTGTCACATTGTTATAACAATTCTATGTTCGTCAGATTACGATGTCTGTAAATGTTCATGACATTTCAATGTCCCTATATGTTTGTCACATTGCAATGTTATTGTGTTTGGTAGATTGCAACATCACTATGATCGACACATTGCGACGTTTGGAAATGTTTGTCAGATTGTGACTTTGATATATGTTCGTCACATTGCAATGCCCATATATGTTTGTGACATTGTGACTTTACTATGTTTGGTTGATTGCAACATTACTGTGCTCAACATATTGAGATGTTTGCAAATGTTTGTCACATTGTGACGTCTGGATATGTTTGTCACATTTCAACGTGAGGGAATGTTCGTCATATTGTAATGATAGGGTGATGTGTGAGATATTGCGACTTTACTATCCACATTACAATGGCATGACTATGTTTTTCACATTGTGACGTTACTATGTTTGGTAGATTGCAACATTACTATGTTTGTCACATTGCAACATTAATATGTTCGTCACATTGCAATGTTATATGCTCATCTCTTATTGTGATGTTAGTATGTTTGGTAGATTGCAACATTACAATGTTTGATACAATGTAATGTTAGGAAATGTTTGTTGCATTGCGACGTCATGATATATTTGTCACATTACAGCGTGGGGAATTTTTCGTCACATTGTAACACTAATTTATATTCATCAGATTGAGACGTTAATATGTTCAACAGATTGCGACATATTGCGATGTCCCTATGTCCCTATATGTTTGTCACATTTCAATGTTATTGTGTTTGGTAGATTACAACGTCACTATCATTGACACATTGCGACATTTGGAAATGTTTGTCAGATTGTGACTTTCATATATGTTCGTCACATTGCAATGCCCATATATGTTTGTGACATTGTGACTTTACTATGTTTGGCCGATTGCAACATTACTATGTTCGACATATTGAGATGTTTGTCACATTGTGACGTTAGGATATGTCTATCATATTTTAATGTGAGGAAATGTTCGTCATATTGCGATGATAGGGCGATGTGTGAGATATTGCGACTTTACTGTCCACATTACGATGTATTGCCTATGTTTGTCACATTGTGACGTTACTGTGTTTGGTAGATTGCAACATTATTATGTTTGTCACATTGCAACATTAATATGTTCGTCACATTGCAACGTTATATGTTCGTCTCTTATTGTGATGTTAGTATGTTTGGTAGATTGCAACATTACAATTTTTGACACAATGCAATGTTAGGAAATGTTTGTCGTGTTGCGACGTCATGATATATTTGTCACATTACAGCGTGGGGAAATTTTCGTCACATTGCGACGACAGGGTGATGTGTGATGCATTTATACGTCTCTTTATATTCATCACATTGTGATGTTAGGATCCAAATTATGGCAACCCAAACAAAGTTGTGCGGCAATAGATCTTGTTTGTTTTAATTTGTTTATGTTTCTGTCCCCAAGGGTTAGGTATTCAAGGGTTCTACAGACAATGGTTTGCCTTGTGCTATAGCTCTCTGATATACGTGTGGGGTCCAACAGTAGTACTCGACCCAATATCTCAGGGAACTAACTAAGGAGGATAGACTGTACCCTTAGCCGTACTACCCGACTACCCGACTACCCAGGTACTAGAGAGTATCTTCCCGAGTGTTGTTCTTGGTGGCACTATAGCAGTCAGTCTACTGATCGATTTATCTAAAGAGGACTTCAGGTAATCTAGGTTGATCTGTACACAGGTGTTGTCTGATGCGATACCACTCGAAGGGGTACCAACAGGGGTTACAAGGGTGGCCAACAAATGTGCACTTAAGTACCACTTGTATTTCCTGCGTGTATGAATCCCTCAACCATGGGTTTATGCACGTAACGATAGACCTCTGTGGCTTAAAGACGTCAGAATACGTATCTACCCTGAAAAAAAATTAACCCACACTTTCTGTCGAGGAAGGTGCTCTGATACCACTTGTAATATACCAGATATAAAAAGTATGCATAACATAAATAAAATGCTAGAAATGGCAGAATAATAACAATATGACCAGAACAATCACTACAATAGCACTGAAATGATATAATAATAACAACATAAATAACACTTTGATTTTGAAAGCAATGTTCATGGGCCTCTTCAAGGGGGCAACCTCCAGTTGAGCAGAGCTCTATTACAATAATATCCAAGCTAGGGTTCTCATGCCCTCGACTCCTATTTATACTAAATATGTCTATCAAAAGAAGCATCTAGAGGAATATCCTTCTAGAAGTGGAAGATTCTATTAGGTCTTCTTACATTCGACTTATTCTATTTTATTGCAAGGCCTTATTAATATTGACCTTTATTATATATGAATATATTGTTCTACCTATGTGCAGGTTAGGACCCTAACAAATTCAAGCTTGAGATGTTTCGGCTTATATTCCCACTAATGCAATTTCCATTGTCGATGGACAAATATTTTCATCAAACTTGAATCATTTTTCAATTTCTATATTTAAGTTTAAAATAAATAAAATATACTTTCCAATACGTGTGAGTACAACTTGTGGGCCTAATGGTTAAGAACATGTGTTTTCTCTTTATAGGTTACATGTTCAAATATGATATGTACACATTCATAGACTTTCACAGTAAAAATAATAATAATAATATACTATTTAAAAAAACCATAAAAATAATAAAAAATATTAATAAAAAAATAGTAATGGGTCTAAAATATTTCTAGTAGTTGATCCCTAGAAGTATGTATATTCGAGGATGAACCACTCCCAGAATATGGTCAAATTATAACAGTTGATGATGAATCTTTATTCATTAGATGAACCACTCCCCCCGAAATCCGATTGGAGACTCAACAATAAGAGCATCATATAGACCCATTTAAGGGCATCACATGTCACTTAGAAGGAATTGAACCTGAGTGGGGAGGGTAACAACAATTCCTTATCTATGTTTCTCATGCCTTAACATTAGATGTCTCAAGCAATTAAAAACACATGGGAATGCAGATTTCTCTTGGTGCGGCATTCAAGAGTTTTTTTTAGTAAACTTATCTAACTACTCGGTTCAATGTAGTCCCAATCATGAATCGGATGGGAGTTGCTCTGCAATTCTGTTGATAGGTATTTTCCACCTACGCGCTCGCATTGATGGCTCCCTCTGAGGGAGGGGATCCTCCCTCGAGATCCCCTTCCCTAGACCTGCAGGCCTTCCAGGCCCTCGTTTCGTCCAACGCCAAAGTGCCTAACCCCCCCCGATTCGTCCAACGCCAAAGTTCCCAAGCCCCCCCTCCCCCGATTCGTCAAAAAGGTGGCCAAAATCCCCAAGGTTGCAGTTTTCGCACCTTCAACGCGTCCATGGCACTCAGACTCGTAGATCATGGACTAAATGGTCAATTCGCAGGATTGTGGCCCTCCCCAAAATCCATGTATATCTAGTTGGAAGCAAAGTGGCGCAATTTGATCAAGGGACAACTGTCGAAAGCCTTCTGTGGTAAGGGTTTCTTCTCTTTTTTGTTCGAAAAGAAAGAAGATAGAGATCTGATTTTTCGCAATGGTCCCTATTTCATGGGGACCAGAGGAATGTACCTAAACAAATGGACTCCAAACTTTAGTCCAGAAAATAACATCCCCTCAGCAGTTCCAGTTTGGGTCAGACTGCCCTTCCTTCCCCTCCACTGTTGGAACGATGAAACAATATGAAACATAGGAAACACCCTATGCAAGTACATTGATCATGCCAAGACAAGGGAAGGCCTCTAGGCCTGCGCTAGACTATGTGTAGAAGTGGATCTAGAAAAGGGTCTTTCGGAAGAAATACAACTTAATTTGGATAGTTGGTCCTACATTCAACAGGTTGACTATGAACACGTTCCCTTCAAATGTAAAATCTTCCACGAATATGGACACTTTGCTAAATTACAAGGACTAGAAGAGAAAGGAAGAGGAAACAACATAGGCCCAGAGAAGGAAAAAGAATTTATGGAGCTAAGTGGAGAATCCTCAAAATCTCCCCACACCCAAAATATGGAGAACCCAGAAATCTCAGAAGAAGAGAGATAGGACTCCTCAGAAAGTGATTCTGATTTGGAATTAACTCAAACCATAAATAGCAAGAAACCTGGAAGGAAATCATACAAAAACAAAAGGGAATCAACAAAAAATAGAGAAAAGGAATTGGGGATTCGAAAAACTATCGAGGAATCCCTAAAGAAAGATGGAAAAGTTGTAAAGAATAAGGCAACCCAACACAAGGGAACAGATTCACATCCCTCAAGAGGGGGGTTCCCAAACACCCTGATAAATGATGAAAATCGTCTCCTGGAATTGTAGGGGATTAGGCAGTAACCATAAGAAAGAAGAAATCAAAAAACTACTACAAGTAAAAAAACCTTCAATCCTTATGATCCAGGAGACGAAAATGAGGGAGCAGGAAACCCTCAAAGACCTTCAAAAGATTTGGAACAACTGTGACAGCCATGAAGTGAGCTCCAGAGGGGATTTAGGCAGAATCAAAATCTTCTGGAAGATGGAAAATTTCGAATTGCAAGCGCAAATGAAAAACTAATTCTGGCTCAGGGTTAATCTCAATAAAGCTTCAAGTATGCTCTTCTCTATCATCAATGTTTACATACCAAACAATTATAATTAAAAGATTGAATTCTGGAAATCCCTGATAGACCTTGCCAAGGAAAACCCCCCCCAGAACCTCATCATTGTAGGAGAGTTCAACACAACCAGAGACGCAATGGAAAAAAGAGGAGGATCGGTGGTTAGAGACCAATTCTGGGAAAGACTGGAGGACCTTATCTCAGATCTTGATCTTTATGATGTCCCCTCGAGAAAGAGAATCTACACTTGGAATAATAGAAGAGTGGGTCCCAGACACATAGCTGCCAGATTAGATAGATTCTTGATCAACAAAACCTTGTTGTCCCTTCCCGACAAGCCTTGCTCAACGAATCTGCCCTAGGCTGGCTCAGATCACCACCCCATAATACTGAACTTCGAAGATCAATAGAACTAGGGGCCTATTCCTTTCAAACTAAACCCCCTCTGGCTAGATAGACCCGAGATCATTCAATCCATATCCCATGTCTGGAACCAGTGGATCACAGCTTCTCCAAATTACATCTGGGAGCAGAAACTTAAACTAGTCAAGGATCTGTTAAAGAGATGGGCTAAAAACAACTCCCACATCAAAGAAAAAGACAAAAAGTTCCTACTGGAGGCTCTCCAAGATGAAATGGAAAGCATAGATATTCAGCATAACCTCCTCACCCAAGAGAAAAAACTTCACAAAGAGTACCTCTGGGCTTTAGCTGAAGAATAAATGACCAGGCAACTTAAATCCATGAGTCTTTGGTTGAAGGTAGGTGACCAAAATACCACCTTCTTTCACAACCAAGACAAAGTCGGGAACTGGACAAATCAAATTTTCGAGCTCAAAACCCATGAATGGGAAATCCTTAAGGTCATCGATCAAATTAAGCAATGTGCATCCTCCCACTTCCACTCTTTGTACACTACCTCTGGCATAGATGAGGATCACCTCTCTGAAGCCTTTCTTCAACATATCCCCCATAAGATTACTGAGGTCAACAAATTTCACCTTGACAGGCCCATCGAGGAAGCATAAATCCTCAAAGCCTTGAACCAATTCCAAGACGACAAAGCCCCGAGCCCAGATGGCTTCACCCCGCATTTCTATAAAAAATGTTGGCACATAATCAAAAAAGACTTCACCACAATGGTCTTCTTCACTCACAAAGCCAAAAAACTGGGTGGAGAAACAAACTCATACTTTTTGGCTCTCCTCCCGAAATAACATGGAGCCTCCTCCCTTAATCGCTTTAGACCCATCTCATTGTGCAACATCTCCTATAAAATTCTGTCCAAAATAATAGAAAACAGGCTCAACCCCCTCCTTAGATCGTTAATTCTCCCAAACCAGGGAGGCTTTGTAGTAGGTCATCAAATTTGGGACAACTTCATCCTTGTCCAAGAAACAATCCATGCTAGTAGTGCTCAGGGGGACTCCAGAATGGCTATAAAACTCGACATGGCCAATGCTTTCGATAGAGTGGAACACAAATTTATCTTCAAAGTCTTGCGCAACTTTGGCTTCAGTCAAAACTTCATGGATTGGATCAGCTCATGCATCAAATCTCCTTGGATAATTACCCTAATAAATGGCAGACCAGGTCCTTTCTTCAAGGCGTCCAGGGGATTAAGGAAAGGATGCCCCCTCTCCCCTTTTCTCTATGTGATAATGGTTGAATCGCTAAACAAAAATCTCGAATGGGAAAGTGCAAATGGAAACATTCTTGGAATAAAAATTGCTCAAGGAATAAAAATAATAAACCACTCCCAATTTGCAGAGGACACATTTTTCTAAGTGGTGCTTCTAAAATTTTGGCCAGACGAATCCTCCAAGTCCTGGATACCTTCCTTATAGTCTCGAGAGGTACTCTAAACAAAGAAAAATGTCATATCTATACCTGGAATGTCTCAAAAATCATCAGAGCTAGAATACATCAAATCACGGGGTTTGACATTACCCAAGACTAGAAATCCTTCAAGTATTTAGGCCTCCTCCTCTGCATCAAAGCACTTACCAGAGAATTTTGGCACCACTTCATCCAAAATATCAGGGAAAAGATTGAAAATCGGGGCTCTCGATGGCTCAATCCAACTAGCAGGGTGGTGTTGATGAATTCTGTCCTCTCGGCCCTCCCCTTGTATCAATTCTCTACCCTTCTCTCCCAAAGGGAATTCTTAAAGAAATGGTCCAACTCATCCACAAATTTATGTGGAAAGGGGGGTAATCAAATCACAAAAAATTCCACTTGGTAAACTAGGAAACAGTCACCCAACCCAAAAAAAGGGGTGGTCTGGGTATCAGAGACCCCAAAATCACCAACTCTGCAATGGGAGCCAAACTCATGTGGAGGTTAATCTCAGGGGACAATGACTGGTGGAAACAGGCTATCATAAACAAGTACAGATTAGGAAAAAGAAAAAGGAGTATGGACAATCCACAAACTCAACAAGCAGGGTCTCAAATATGGAAGCTAATAAAGGGATCCGCCCCCTTCTTCAAAGAACATCTATCCTGGATCTTGGGCAATGGAAAAATAATAAAAAACTGGCAAGATCAAATATTTGGGGTGACTTTCAATCCCAGTGATGAAAATCTCGTATATCTAAAATGTTGGATGTTAGGCACGAGCAAGCGCACCCTGTATGAAATTTCAACCTAGAATGACAGTGGCAGTTGGAGAGACTGGAACTTGGGGGATGTTCCGCATCATATGATAGCACAATCTCATCGTCTAACCATGCTTCTAAAAGGGGTAGTGCCCATTCAAAAAACCTGGCCAGACAGCAGGGGATGGGGGAACAAAGGTCACTCAGTCAAAGAAGGGTACAGCCACATCCTTGATCTCACGGGAGACTACCAACCATCAGCAAAATGGAGAAATTTTTGGAACTGGGACTCCCTTCCCAAAATTAACTTCTTTACCTGGACTCTAGTCCATGAAAAAATCCTAACAAGGGAAAACCTCATGAAAAGTGGTTTCCATGGCCCCTTCATCTGCCCTCTTTGCCAAAATAGTCAAAAGAATATCATTTGTTTTGGGAATGCCCTTTTGGGAAAAATTGTTGGACCCTAGCCTTCGGGGATCTCGCTAGAATTATAAGATATCCCTCCTCCCCCCACCCCAGCTTGGGAAACTAGGACAAGTAATATCTGGGATCTTTCAAGGACAAGCCAGTTCTAAAGTGCATGTGGCAGGCGTTGCCAAAGTTTATCTGCTAGCAGATATGGATAACAAGAAACAAATTTTTTTTCCAAGGCAAGGCCTCTCCTCCACAAACAGTAGCTGCTAAAAAAAATCTACTACTCTCTGAATCCATAAACTCAATACCTCTAAAAATCAAAGACTCAACAAATTGGACCGTCCGGGAAAAAGACTGGATGGAAAGCTTCAATCTCAGGATTTCAAAGCATACCAAAGCAACAACAAGATCAAGTTGGAAGCTTCACAACATCCTCAACATAGACCTTTGGATACAAAATCAAACAATCCATACTCTCTATTTCTATTGTGCCTCAAAAGGAACCCAGGGGAGGTAGGTGCGGGGGGGATTCTCTATGATCCCGAGGGAAAAAAAGCTTCACGCTACCACTGGAATATAGGGATGGAAACCAACAACAAAGTTGAGGCCTACGCTCTTTTAAAAGGGGTTCAATTGGCTCAAACCAACGATATCCAAGAGCTTGTTGTCCTAGGGGACTCTAACACCATAACAAGATTGATGGTTAAGGGAAAAAACCCCAGAGACCCAATCTTAAAGAAAATTTTGGATAGAATCTGGCTAGCCTCTAGAGAAATCAAAATCACCTTCTATCACATTCTTCGGGGAAACAATAGTGAAGCCAACAAGATGGCCAGTGTAACAATAGGGGAAAACCCTGACACCCTCAGTATCGACGGAGTCTCAACCCCAACCCCCATCTACTAATGAACACCCAGGAATGAAAAAAAGACCAGTGAAATAAGGTTCTTCCCCTAGAGTCCAAGAAAAATTCACAGGCACACGGGCAAGAAATTTTGTAGCCATACCCAAATAACGAGGGAAGGGAGTGTCTCCACACACTCNNACAACAGCTCAAGGTGGACTCTTGCAGTTGTCCACATGGATGAGATATTTTGTAGGCACACCAGATGACATGCGCCACACGCAGACCACCCCTCCTGAGATATTAAGGCGGCCATCTTTTCAGACAAAGAGAATCTCTATTTCGCGTGGGAAATCTGGACTCCCTGCTTCGTCTGTGTGGAATTGTAGTACGAGACTCTCACCTCCCACATCGTTGCATCCCCCTTGGCATCATTTTCACTTCCACTCTCCCCTCCATGGCGTCGACTGGTACATATTACATGACTCCTCCCACGAACCCATAGGAAAGTGCATCATTCCCTCCCTCAGCAATCATTCAACAGTCCTTGTCCAGCATTTGGCTCATGTGGGAAATCCCTTTCTCTCATTCGCCCTACAGGTCCCTTTTGTTATTTAATCCATCCCTCTCGCCACCTTCGTGACATGCAGGCTTCCGTTGCGAGTAATCTGGGTCTCTCTATGCGCTGAATCTCTGCCTTTCATTTTTAGATCCTGGTCTAGCCTCGAACTTCTTCACGACCTCCTGATTTTCTCCTGTCACGACCCTCAACACTTAAGTGCTCCCCGGTTACCCCTTTATCCCTCTACTTCTTGGCTCCCCAGTCGACCCCCCAATCTACAAGTCGTCCCACAGGCCCGCCTCTCCCTCTGTCTGAATTCTCTCCTTGGAACTACACAGAACCCACAAGAGCCGACCAAATCTGACCTTTCTTCAGGCAATAGAAAAATGCAGCAAGCTATAGCTGCTTAGGAAGACTCTGGTAGTTGGCTCGAGGATGATTGGGAGGTCGAGTGTGGTGGGTGCAACAGCCTAAGAGAGAAACTGGGAACGTTAAGCGTCAATCATGCATTTGAGATGGAGACTTTATCTCAGCATCGCTTCCTAATAAGTAAGCTCCAAGATGAAAGTTTTTCCCAACGAAGCCAAATCGAAACCAACCGTCTGTAGATTGACACACTGTAGCACATACTGGTCCTGCTAGATGATTCATAGCCTCCCACAAGCAACTCGGACGATCAACAAGGCTACTCAAGGAACGTCCAGTCAAACTTGATCAACCAAGTGCCAGACCTGAATGAGCCCCACCCAAACTTCAAGGTGAACATGCAGCAACCCAAGGTGGAGAAGGGTAATTAAGCTCGTTTCCAATTAAGCTCAAACCTCTGTATGTATTGCCGAATTGTTTTTTTCAATGACTCCTACTGTCGAATTTACCCAGGAAACTATGCATATAGAAATTTTGTAAACCAAGGGGGATGTGACTTACTATATGACAATCCTCATTTTTGTAATCAACTCTCTTCAAGAGGAATTTTGATATGGTCCTCAAGGACTCCTTTTTTGTAATACCAGTGGATTTATCCACACCAGTCAATATAATTTTCCCAGTTCTTGTTAAAAAAAAAAAAAAAACATTCCTCCCAACCACCAAAACTACATCTAATAGACAATTTTATCAAAACATTTATAATATCATCCTATCAAATATGCAAAAAAACCCACATTTATAATACACAAACTTTTAGTTATCTATTTGTCTACTATAAAATATTTTCAATGATAACAAAAATCATAACTGAGAAGAAAACGTAAAATATGATGAAATAAATAAAAAAATCATTTGTAACAAACGAAAGATAAAAGAACAAAACTATGATTGTATTTCATACAAGTCAAAAGTGTCATGTACACTTATAACAAAATCTAATGGGTTAGAAGTGCACTTCATACCATACTGAAAATGTAAGTATCAATATCATTATTTTTGGACAAATCACG
>ML824978.1:17254-28950 GCA_009831015.1 Picea engelmannii
TGCCATGTAGTGAAATAGAGATGTGTAAACATTGCTTTGAAATATCATACAACTTTTTATAATTACTATTGCCATGCAATTAACATTGAGTTAGAAAAATGATAACAATGAGGATTATGAATTTTCTCATTATTCATACCCACTCATTTATGTGATCATGATGATCCTTTTATTAAAGAGGAGTTAAACATGTCATTTTTCTTTGAGGAAAATTGAATCATGGTGGGAAGAATAACACCACTCTTGGTGGGAAAATTGAATCTTGGTAACATTATCTCCCAAGTATGTAATGTTCTCAAGTGGTTTTGTTTGGAACATTTGAAGTTTGAGTTTTTTGATTGTGGTATTTTGTTAAACAGTTTGTTGATTTATCTTCGTATGGTGGGATACTGTTCTGTTGTTTAGCGTTTTGCAACAAATAGTTGTTTATATGAAATAATTGACAAGTAACAACAACATACAAGTAGGAATAACACAAGAAATGGCCACAAACTCATATATGAATTTATTTATTAAAGATGGCTAACCTCCATACAATAGTAGAGAAGATCTGGAATAAATATAACAAAATAACGAATGTGGTTGAAGGTGTCTCCAAATACAAGAGAAATAAATGAAAGGTTGCTCCAAGATACCTATATTAACTCCACACCAAGTTTGGATGAGATCAAGTTCTTTCCTTCTAATTTTTGTTGTAGACATTTGTTGAATGCACACTTCCTAGATCGAACAAACCAATGAGAGTAAGGTCTCCATTGTGATGGCCTCAACCTTTTCCAAAACGATGTGAGATGATAGATCTGATGATAAAAAATTTATAGGAATAATCTATGGGTTGTATCTTAATTGGCTGGCCTCCCAACATCAATATCACTAAGAACATATGTGCCCCCTTCTAGGAAATACGCCCAGCTCCACCAATAAACAAATATGGTCTCCAAAATCCAAAAGAGAAGTTGAAATCATGTAGATCTGAAGGTATATGGTCATGGGAAGTGATCCTTTGGAAGCTACATGCAAATATGAACTCTCCCACTAGATATCTCCAAGGATAAATGCGCCCTCCTTCAGTAAATTCCCACAACTAGAAGAATAGTTGAATATGGCATGAAAACCCTCAACACAATGATGAGAAAAGGCACCTTGGTTGTGCAAAATACTCCTGAAGTGAGATCTCCTCCAAATCCAAGATCCACAAGCTCCCACAAACTCCTCTCTCATGCAGAATGTGCCCATGTTCTACAAAGAAACCCCAAGACTGTTCCTTGCTTCCTACCTTGCTTCTGAAACTGAATCGAGACTGAACTAGAATGGTGAGGGGTGAATCTTTCACCTCTTTTTCCAAGATTGGACTAGGATCAGATGAATATTTCACCTCCTTGTTGATATCTAGGATTTATTCAATCAAAACCCTCAAAACCCCCAAGTACCATGGGCTCTCTAGCTAAGAATCCAGACATCAAAATATCAATCAACACAATGACATAATAGAAGCTCTTATCTCTCTTTTATACCTCCTTTCATCTTTTTCCATTCAAGTGACTTTTAATTTATCTTTTAATATTTCCTCATAAATCAGTTTATTAATTTAATAAACCTTTTTCCTCTAGAAATTGATTAATTTTCCCTTATGGCTTCTCTTTCCATTGAAAATCACTTTTCATCATCTTATCCTTTAAATCTTTTCCTCCTGATTCCAATAATCTATTACACTAAGATGTTCCTTCACATATTATGCCCAAAATGACACCCTTATTGAATTTAATTAAAATATGCTCAATAATAATCTCGTTTTACGAAATTTGTCCGAATGCAATGGAACCAAAGACAAGCTGTGCAGAAATGATCCTAATGATGAATACAGGTAAATAAACTAAGTTGGGCCCCACAAAACTCCTGCAAACCCTCTGATCTCTCTGATGTCATAGTTTCACCCCTCTTCCCTAGCTGATTCAAGCCTCATGAAGTGAATCTCACTGCATAATAAGGGAATCCAAAAATGGGGACATTAAAGTCCTCCCTGCTCAAATATTGCTTGTCCTCGAGCAATAGCTAAATCAAATTGTGTGTGATCCCATGGTCCCATAACCACCTATGTGACATGAAGCACTCTCCACTCAAAACATGGTCCCACAAAGATCTCGTCGTGTAGGCCCCCAGAATGCTCTTGCTGAGTAGAACGATCATGTTCAATAGATCCTCAGTCAACTCCTCATGCAACTTCTCTACTCGTATCTAAACTCCATTAACCACTGGACTACCAAATGCTCTAATCCATGGATCCCAAATCACGATGTGTATGGTAGTTTCCTATAGAGTATAGTCCTGTAAGATGTCAATACAAAAAATCTTCTGAAGATCCCCAACCATTAGAGCAAGTAAATACAATATCCCTCCCTTGAGGAATATCTCAAAAAAACCAGTCTTTAAACTACCACCTATGGTAGTATCTAGATCCCCTGTTACCTAAGAAGATGATCTACTCATGTACTTGATCCTCAACCAAAGAGACCCATCCTAATACATAGTGTACTCATCTCTATCTGATCTCAAATTCCCTGAGCAATGGAAAGAACCGATCATGAACGTCCCTGAAACTCCCATGTGCTCTAGAAGAGCATTAAATAACTATGATAATTCCATACCACATATCTCGATGCATATTGAACTGTAAACCTCCAGTCAAAGTGTACTGATAGCTATGTTGTTTTGTCCATGAGCACTAAACTCGGCCTCCCTGCCAACCCCCACTGCTTCTTGCGGGGTCCCATACTCAAGCAATATTTGTATGATATCAGCCTTGTTATCCCCATTTTGTGGATAACTAAGGATATCATGTATTGAGTCCCTCGTGTTGCATATATGGAGTGTTGAGAGACTACATGAACAAAAATACCCTTTTTCATATATGCAAAACCCACTCACCACCACAAATGGTCACAGGTTTACAAATGGCATTGACCACACCAACTAGCTTCCAGAAGGTAGTGGGCCTTGCTCCATGAGGTACAAGTCAATATTTTTGTGAGAATCATTTCAATATTTAAGCCATTTTATTATGTTGTGTATGAGATTTCTCTAGATTCCATGATATGTGCTTGAACATTATTCCTTTTGCCCTACTTCACCTTGGTGGTTGTCATTGTGCCCTAGTAAGTCATCTTCTTTGGGAATGGTTTTGCTATCGGGAACTCCCTTAATGAGCCATCATACCGTTCTCGACCATACTTACCACTTTCCATAATTATTCCCCTCCATTTCCTTATCTTTTGGGATTTTAGGGTATATTGACCCAAGAAGGGGTTGTCCCTCATTCTATGGGAAGAAGGGGCTAAAGGCCCATAGGGGTTAGTGTTGGGTAAAAGATAAAAGCCTTATATAAACCTTCCAGATGCTTCACCCAAGGATCAACCAAGAAAGCAATGAAACACTTATCTTTGATTAAAGGGGACCCGCAATATAATAAAGAAATGCCTAAAATGTTAGTTGAAGGATAGGAGGTCTCATCACGAGTTGACCTATCATGCCCAGGGCAGTGGCTCTCAGTTGCATGGCTAAGAGAAAGGGGGTCTCATCACGATCCAACCTTCTCATTTACATTAGGTGTTTCTGGGTGACATTTCCATCACCTGGTCACCATGTTAGGGAAATGACCTTCAATCTCTCTTTATGGTATTATGAATGAAAATATAAAGAAAGAAAGATAAAAGGAAAAATTGATGGGCTTGGAAAAAATGCATTGTGGACGAAGGTACCACACACCCTCTACAAAGGCACCCATGAATGAGACACTACAACCCCTTGTATTTCATGATCCCTATGCCCATTGAGTCTTGACCCCATCCACCTCATACACTTTGCATGGATTAGAGAGGGACCTCTTGGAAGCTCTCCTTAACCTAGGACAAGATCTACCCAATAGGACACCTCGTCAACCCTCCCATATTTAAGATTGACAAGTCGCATAATGTCTTTGAGTTGTTAATTGTTTGATATAGTGATCTTTTATGCACATTCTTATATGGCTTATTTATTGATTGGATTAACTTATCATGTTGTTATGACTTGATATCCTTGTAGGGCGTGTTCATTTGTCTTTGTAGGACCTAGCTAGTAGACAATTTTGGGAGAACAAGCCTAGCTTGGGCTTCCATGGGGCTACAATCCCAAAGGTTGGATGTCAGGGGACCATGTGCCAGATGAGAGAGATCAAACTTGGACATCATTGATGATGACTTGGACAACCTATCCCACCCCTTACTTTCCAAACGATTTTCCCAGGAGGGGTAAAATGTCCCAATTTTCAGCTTGACGTCATGATCTTGGGGGATAGGGCATGGTGGTGAGGTGCCACTCTTTGACACATGGGAGTTTTGAGGAGAAGACAATATTCACCATGATATGAGTTCCTATATGCTTGACACATGGCCTTTGGAGGCCCATCCATGCTTCTCCAACTCCAACGATTTCCTCAAACTGGCAAAACGTCCGCTAAAGGGGTGACATCCTCCTAAATTAGGGTTTAATTTGCGCAAAAAGTGAAATTTTAAGTGAATTGTTTAATATTACTTTGTTAATGGGGAAATATTAGGGTTGTTGACCCCTAATATTGTGTTTTACTCCTTAATTTGTAGACAAACTATATTAGCTACTTTTAGTATAAATATAGATCATAAGATCTCATTTTGAATCATAGTTTTCCCTCTTGTGAGAGACTTGGTCTGAAATTTTTGGCCATCTTAGCTCTTTTATATTTTTTTCATTTGTGTATGGCTATACTTATGAATGGTTGATGGAAGAAGTGATTTGCTAGCCTTGGAAGGCTATTCTATTCCTATTGTGGTGGATTATCTTGGCATTTTCCCTTGAATTGGTATGGTTTTAAGTTTCTTGCTATCATTTGTTTCAAGTCAAGGTTATTGTGCTAGGAACCAGGTGGGAAGTATAAGCGCATACACCCCCACCTTAGCCTTCATCACTTTATACTTCATCTTATTTCTTAGACAAGGGTTTGCTAAGAGAAGTATAGGGGCATACACCCTCTTAGCCTAAACCCTAGCCTAGAGAAACTTGCCTTGGGAAGTAAAAGGGATTACACCCCCAAGGAGGTAGCTTCTCTAAGCTCCTTTGACTCCATTAACTCAAGATTAAAGGAATTAGGCATACTCTTTTTTGCATTGGATATATAAAAGCATTTCCTTGGGAAACATAATTTTTACCTTTTGAAAGTTCTCTTGCTTGAAGTTGATTTGTCTCATTGAGAGGCATTTTCCCCCACTAGGGTGTCAAATTTCTCCCAACACTCTAATTTATGTGACAAACTTTAAAATACAGCCTTTAGGGCTGCATAACCCTAGCTATTAACACTTTCATTACTCCTAAACTAACCCTAGACTAGCTCTCTAACTTTTTTTCATTTACTCTACTAACTAGGGTGCATCTTTTGAGCTAGTTCTTGGAAAATTTTCATGGTTGATTTCGCTGCTGATTTCCACTGAATGCTACAGCCATAAGGCTGCAATTTTATGTAGAAAACACATGTTTTGAACAACCATCTAATCTAGCTTCTTAAGTGCCAATTTTCAGCCTATATTCATTGCTAAGTTTGATGTTGATTTACCTAACTAGTCTAGAGATTTATATGTTGATTTTAGGTGTTTGTTTGCTGATATAAGCTGATATATACTGCTGAAAATTAGAGACAGAAATATTAACTTACTGATCCAACTAACATATGTCATTTCAAAGTGTGTTTTCTCATGTCTTGGGAAGGTAAAATCATCTGGAAAAGTACTATACATGTGGGGAAACAATTACTCGAATTGAAATGCATCTCTCCCTACATTTCATTCCACTTATACTTGACCTCTAGGGGATTCACTTCCACTTCCCTCCATCTCCATATCAATCCCCCTAGGGTCATCGGGATCGCCTCCCCAGTATGACCTAGTCACCCTCGAAGTGCGGGACCTACATCGAGGTGACATTGGGTGTGTTTGCATTGAAAGTTGCACTTTGATTGCTAAAGTGTAAGATCATCACCCATCAGTATGTTTAAATATAAATTTTTACGATAATGTCAAATGGATCAAAACTCATTCAGAACATTGAAAATCATAGAATGTTCTAGAAAAGATGTATCAACAAATGAGGTCTTGGCTAACTTAGATTAGGGTTTTACAGAGTAAAATGTATAGATAGAAGACTTAATGAGAAAAGGAAAATGTCTACCACTCACATCAAGAAATACTAGTAGACATTTGAGGAAAGTCTTTTGACATAAGAACTTCTTTAATTAAAATATAAACTATGATACAATCATAGCATCATCACAACGAAACCTCCATTGCAATACAGATACAATAAATCAAATGAATCATTAAAATGACAGTAAATCAGAGTAAGATTGAGATAAGATAATGGAAAGAAATTGATTTCTATTAATCAAAAAGTCTCAAGTCTGATACACAAAATCCAGAGATGGCTCTATAACTTCACAACTTCAAAAATTTATGAGTCTCATTACAATCCTTCAAACCATTTAATGATTTTCAACCTCTATCTTATATCTTAGGCTGTCAATGACAACTTTACAATTTGAGTTTACCTTCTTTCCTAGGATTCCCACACCTAAAGGTGGAGTAACTATAGTTGTTCAACAAAAAGGTAACAAACTGCTAAAAACTAGGCCCATGTTGGTAACCTCCTTGATCATATTAAATGTGCTTGATGACATGTGATCTAAGTGCATATCCCTTGGTCAGGTGTCCCTCCAGCCTTCAACTGAACTTCTAACAGTTTCCATAACCTTATCTTCCCATTTGGCAATCATTTGTTCCTCCCAAACCTCTAGATCAGGAGTTTGCAGCGCCAACCTGTATTAGCTAGTTCGCATCACCAGGCGTTGTGAACCCTCTAAATCTTGTGGCTCTAGTTGAAGGGGTCTCCAATGGATTGGGAGCTAGCAAAGGTGAAACCTCTCTTTGTGGGGACTAAGAAGATCCCCCTTTGTTTATTTATCTTTATTAGTAGACCTGATGCTCTTCCTTTTCTTATTCATCCCCAATTGTACATTCTTGTCAACCTGAAGAGGGATTTGTACCTTAGACTATGGGGTAGGAGCAATGTTAAGTTGAAAGTTGGAAGAAGTAATGAATTCTTACCATTCCATGTTTATCTTTCTCAATTCCTCCATCACCAACATTTTTATCAGTACTGATTGAAAAAAACTTGTATTAACTTCCTTAGACTTAGCTTGAACCCTATCAAACATTTTTCCATTACTTCTGAACAAGTAGAAAGGAATATTCATAGATATTTCCCTGTGAAGTGTAGCAGTAGCCTTATGTGATATTGATAGATCATGTTAAATATACCTTCATAGGTAAAGTATATTTGAATTATCTTCAGTATTTTATCAAAACCCTCTAACATATGGTTTATGGGCACACCCTTTGACAAATTGTCTTCTTGGTGTTCTGGATTGAGGAATTCCCTTGAAAAGGCAACACTCAGAGTCATGGCTTTGAACCATATCTCCCCAGTACTAGGTATTTCAATGGCTACTGATATGGTCCTCTCAGATACCTCAAATTATAGTATACCAACCTTGGTCTTGATTCCATCAAAGTTAAGTGCAAATTCTTTAGCCACCTCTGGGTGCCCTCTCTGCATTTTCTGAAAAAAAATAATACATCCCACTCTTTGGAGGACCTCCCTGATCAGGGGTTCCTCAGCAAACAACTGCATATCATAAGGCTCTATTCTCACAATGTCTCCACCTTTTTGAACCTTCTTTTGTTGATTATCCATTAGTGTTAGTTGGGAATTTTTAGACACAGTACTAAATAATTACCCACAGTGGAGAGTAGGGAAGCAAAGGAAAGACTACTGGAATCAATAAGAAAAATGCACACAGACCTCTCAAAATGACAATGCTTCTAAGTAAGGCTGAAATGGTTTAACCGTGAGATTATATAAAAAGGACTATGAAAATATGGTGAATTGGTAAAAGGTTTTTTTGCAAAGGATGTTGGAACAGAGAATTCGCAGCGTTGGCTGATTGCATAGAGTTCGCAGTGCTAGAGATAGGGTTTTGGCAAATTTGTATGAAAAGACTGATGCAAAGGTCAATGATCATAAGATAGGGAAATTCAAGCCCAGGGATGCTGGTGGTTTCAAGAGATAAGATGCAGAGCATGGGAAGAAGGTTCTGGAGATTAATTACAGGTCTATGAGAGAGTTCGTAGCACCATCTAGCTAGTTCGCAGTGCCACAAAAGGAAAATCCACTAACCCCCTTTCCAGGCCTTAAAACAAGGTTTACAAGCTCATGAAGCACCTGGTATCCTGGAGCTGGAGGTTGATATCTTCATATCTTCTCAGGAGTACCTGCAAGTGGTCTAACCTCAAACTCATCCACTACAGCCAGTTCACAGCAAAGTGCGCAACGCCTGTCTGTAACACCAGTTTGCAGCGCCAAGCTGGAGGATGCTTTGCACACTTGGAGAAAACAGTTAAGACATTCATAAAAGTAATCCATGAAGATTGATTTAAAATTCAACTCTAAAATCAAGGAGATCTCCAATGACATGGCCTTTTAAGAGAAAAGATGACTATAAATGCATCATGTACTTTGAAAGTGCTATGAAATCTCCTAGTGAGATGGAAGCGTACAAATCAGACTAGATTTGACATTTTAACGAGCTTAGTGATAAGAGGATGGGTCAATGTACAACATGGAGAAAGTGACATGTCAGGTTCATAATGAAAAATTTGAAATATGTGACTCAATGACTTTTCAAACCAAAACCAAACTAATCATAATTTCTTCATGCCAAAAAATGAAAAATTGGTATGGGAAAGGGACCTAAAAACCTATAACCTAAGGTAAAACTATGACTCAAAATCAAACTAAAGATTTTTATTGACCCATGACAATCTATGTGATAACATTGGCTCCACAAGGGATGGCATGCTCCATGTGAGCTGCCAAGAACAAGGAGTTTCAATGTCTTATCCAAGGGCTATGGGGTCATTATTCAAAAGAAAAAAAACAAACTAAAAATGACATTTACAATGGAAGGGGAATCCACTCATGGATTTAAGAAAAAAAATTCTTTAGAAAATGCCCTTTAACTGGGCCACCAGAAAGTTTAGAGTCTTCTAAGTTCTGTAATTTATAAGTGTTATTTTGAAAAACTTTACAAATATTGAAAGGACCAATCCACGAGGCTTTGAATTTACCATGTTTTCCCTTGTCTTTCCTTTGTGAATCCTACTTGAGCACCAGGTCTCCCAACTGGAAATCTTCTTTGTTTACCTTCTTGTCAAAAGCTTGTTTGATCTTCTGTTGATAACTCTATGCTTTGTCAAGGAGTTTCTCCCTGGTTTGTTGTGCTTCTACTAGTTGATGCATCCTCCTGACCATATCATTTGTTTCTCCTTGTTGATCTTGTAAAAAATTTGCCACAGGTAGTGCAAGTTGAGAAGGAAAGACGGCTTCAATTCCATAGACCAACTGAAATGGAGTATTACCAATTGATCTCTTGGTGGTTACTTTATCTTCCCAGAGAGAACATTTCAGCTTTGAATCCCAAGATTTGTTGTTATCCTCCAACAATTTTTTGATGATATTTACTATACTTTTGTTAGAGGAAACTACTAAGCCATTACCATGAGGGTAATAAGGAGTAGAATGAATGAGTTGGATTCCAAAATTTTCACAAAACTTGACTAAGGGTTCAACTTTAAAGGTTTCATCATTATCAGTCATAATCTTGTTAGGACATCCAAACCTTGACAAAAGGTCTTCCAGGAAGCCAATAATTACTTTATGTGTTGCATTTCTTATAGGGATGGCTTATATCCACTTGGTGAAATAATCAGTGGCAGTCAATATCCAACGATGTTGGCCACTTGAAGTTGGATGTATTTCTCCAATGAAATCCAATCCCCATTGTTGGAAAGGACTAGATGCCATTATGGGTTTCAGAGGTAGGGATTTTAGTTGTTTCTTGGTTGAGAAATTCCGACATTTATCACAGGACCTAATCTTTACACATACATCAGTGAATATACTAGGACAAAAGTACCCAGCTCTGAGTATTTTATATGTTGTGGTCCTCCAAAAATGATGGTCTCCACACAGGCTATCATGAAAGTCAGACATGGTTTTCTTTGCGTCATCTGGGTCTAAGCATCTTAGAAGAACCCCAATAGGATCCTTCCAATACAAAAAATGATAAAAAATGCAGTATCTTATTTCTTTGAGTTTTAAATCTCCCACCTTAGTCTCGTCAATTCTAGGTGGGGGTTGCAATGTCTGGAAGAAATGTATAAGGTCCTTGTACCAATTACACTCTGTCAATTTAGGACTTATTTTTGAGTTATTGCTAGCAATATTAGTCTGTTGATATACATAATCTACATTCATGAAAGTAACCGCAAGTTCTTTATAGTTTGATTTATCTAACAACCTAGCTAAACCTTTCCCTATCACCAACTTAGTAGGCTTCATTTCAAAGTCAAAATCCAGAATTTTAGCAATCCAGTTACTCCTCTTTCCATCTATGTTAGGCTGGATTAAGATTTCTTTCACAGAAGCTGAAAGGACATAGGCAATAATTATGGAATGAAAAATATATAACTTGAAGGCTTTGAGGGATTTAACCAAAGCATAATCTTGCTTTTCCATAATATCATACCTCACCTCTGCATCCCTTAATTCCCTGCTAAAGAAATAAATGGGTTGCTCCATCCCATCTGTATTTTTTTGAAGAACAATAGAAACCAATGTGTCATTTAAGGCAAAAGAAAATATCAAAAAGTCTTTTGAATAATCAGGGATGATAAGAACAAGTGCCTCGGTCAATGCTTGTTTGATTTGATCAAAATAATTTTGAGCTTCAAGTATCCATTTTACCTCATTTCCCTTTCTTAGCATGGATGTGATAAACTTAACCAAGTCGACAAAATTAGAGATGAATCTTCTCAAAAACTTTATTTTACCCAAGAAAGACTAAATTAGACCTAGGGATAGATAGAGTCTTGATGGCCTCTACTCTACTTGGATCAATCCTCACCCCCTCTGTTGAGACAATGTGACCCAACAACTTACCCTATCTCATAGAAAACAAAGACTTCTTGGGATTGAGTGACAACCCAAACTTTCTACATTTTAGGAAAACTTTCTTCAAATGATGATAATGTTCCTTATCAAATCTTGAGAACATTGTAATGTCATCCAAATAGGTGACCACAAATTTGTTCTTTTCTCCAATGAAGGAAATATCCATTGCACACTGAAAGGTTTCTCCTGCATTCATGAGACCAAAAGGCATTTTGGAATACATGAATGTGCCCCAAGGAGTAGTGAAAGTTGTTTTCCCTCTGTCTTCAGGAAAAGCATAGATCTGATTGTAGCATGAGAATCCATCACCCATGGACATCCTTGTTGAACCAATCACCGTTTGCAAAATATGTTCCATTTTAGGCAAGGGATAATTGTCTTTCTTGCAACTCCTGTTTAGATTTCTGAAATCAACACAAAGTTTGATTTCACCATTATTTTTCCTCACATGGACTAGATTAGCCACCCACTCAGAGTACCTCAAAGGTATGATGATCTTAGCATCAAGCAACTTCTTCACTTCCTTTTCCATAATAGGAAGCAACATGTGGTTAATCTATCTTAAC
>ML824978.1:29777-42458 GCA_009831015.1 Picea engelmannii
CTGAATGATGGGTAGCTTAGGAGAAGGAAGAGTATAGGATGGATAAGTTTCAATTTTAACAAATAGAGGCTGAGTCTTGGAAGAGGATGGTGAAAAATCCAAGGGAACTGAGGTTCCTTCTTATTTGGTCAAGACAAATTTAAAATATGGAGGAGAAGGAGAACCTATGGTAGAAAAATCCTCTAGAATCTCAAGTCTAAACCAATTTACAACATCATGTGAGGCAAGCACTTCAAAATTTTCAAAGCTCTCTTCTTTCAACTGGGGGGAAAAAGAGGAATACTCTACAGGGAAATCTCCAAGACCTAATTTTTTAGGAGTTTCAACAAAAGGTAAAAGAGGAGGACTATTTACAACTACTAGTGTTTTAAAAGTAGAATCGAGAAACTTTCTAGTTGTGCCTAAAATAATAGTTGAAAATCCTTCTTGAGAATCTTTTCATTTCTTGATGATCTTCTCTGGGTCAGCTTCAGGTGTATCCATAGGTAAATGTGGAGTAGACCTCATGTGTCTACCTTTAGGAGCCATAGCTGAAACAATGGAGTCGCCAGGTGCAAACTGTAGTCTTCAATTTACTGATTACTATTCACCCTCAGAATCAGTATTTTCCTTTGTCGTTCAATCCTAGGGAAATGTTTTCAATATGTTCCCTGCCAATGTCGCTAAGAATGATGGCACTGAAAGTCACACTTTGACTGCTAAAGTGTAAGCTCGACACCTATCAGAAGGTTTAAAGATAAATTTTTATGATAATGTCAAATGGATCAAAACTCATTCAGAACAGTGAAAATCACAAAAGGTTCCAAAAAAGATGTATCAGCAAATGAGGTCTTGGCTAACTTAGATCGGGGTTTTAAAGAGTAAAACAAATAGATAGAAGACTTAATGAGAAAATGAAAATGTCTACCACTCACATCATATTATACTAGCATATATCTGAGGAAAGTCTTTTGACATAAGAACTTCTTTAATCAAAAGATAAACTCTAAGACAATCATAGCAGCATCACAACGAAACCTCAATTGCAATACAGATACAATAAATCAAATGAATCATTCAAATGACAATAAATCAGAGTAAGATTGAGTTAACATAATGGAAAGAAATTGATTTCTATTAATAAAAAAGTCTCAAGTATAATACAAAAAATCCAGAGATGAATCTATAGCTTCACAACTTCAAAAAGGTGTGAGTCTCATTACAATCCTTTGAACCATTCAATGATTTTCAATCTCTATCTTATATCCTAGGCTGTCAATGACATCTTTACAATTCAAATTTCCCTTTTTGCGTAGGATTCCAACACCTAAAGGTGGATTAACTATAGTGTTGTAACACTTTCCTTGTGGTTGGGTCGAGCTTTTACAAACCTACAACTTGCGCTATAACATTTTGGTGCCATTTATGGGGAAGATTTTTAATCTTCTTCGTACCCTAACAACACTTTGGTAAGCTATCCCAAATCCTTTCTCTTATATTATCTGGCGACTCCACCTGAGGAACATTCCCCTTCCACCTTTCTTGATGAGTTCATCCTGAAACTCATATGGCGACTCCACCTTCCCAGAACCCTTCCTTTCCCCCTTTTCATCCTTTGATTAGCCTTGATATCATATGGTGACTCCATTAAGGTGTCCTTTCAGTTAATGGAAATATGGCACCGTGGGATGAACCCCCATCCAAAAATTGTTATGCCTCAAAGAAGGAACTTTTATAGATGGAAAAGGAAAAGGATGCCAATAAAGTTGTTGAGGAAATGATGAATCGCATAAGAGAATTATTTCCTACCCTTGACGATGAAGAAGTATTCGAATAACATACATATGAAGAAAATAATCAAGAAGAGAACAAAACAAGTTGTGACCCTTTCAAAGACCTTGATGATGCTTTATTCCATGACCTTGAAAGTGAAGAAGTGTCGAATGAAACCTTGGATATCACAAATCCCCTTGAAGAAAAGAAAGCAAAGAACTATGCACTCAGAATCAAGCCTCTTGTGATGAAGAGGCGGTGGAGGGGATTGTTTATAAAAAGAAACAATAATTATGATAAAGCGCAACATATGGAGGCACTGTTATCTTTGATCCCATTTGATGAAGGCGATGTTGTCCAAACTT
The DNA here is from genome assembly GCA_009831015.1 of Picea engelmannii. Classification (NCBI taxonomy): domain Eukaryota; kingdom Viridiplantae; phylum Streptophyta; class Pinopsida; order Pinales; family Pinaceae; genus Picea; species Picea engelmannii. The sequence continues at coordinate 31,895 of ML824978.1, forward strand.
GTTTACCTCCTAACATTGAAGACACGATCATTCTCGATGATGAATAATTTGAAGGTCCAGTTGAAGACGTCCATGCCTCCACTCCTCCTACACACAAATACAAAAATATGGTCAATTTCATTCATATTGATGGTCTTATGAAAGTACTCGTCGATATGGTTAATGAGACTATAGACACTTTCATACAGACTAGTAGATGCAGATGGGATCTTAGTTGTCTCAAATTTGATAGAGAACTCGTCTATAACATTGAGGTTAGCTCTCAGGAAGAGGGGGTGTCATCATTAGAGGAGTGGTCCTCATATGTATATGATTCACATATTTTGCTGCTTGGTGATGATGTGATTACATATTTTTTCCACCCCTTCGAGGATGACTTGTCACAACATACTCAGAGTGATCATCAGTCATCCTTTGGTACATGCCCTTTTGAGGATGCATATTTGTTTCATGAGGACTTCCAACTGTTGTGCTCAAATTTTGAGGAATACTAGGATGTGGCCATCACAGAGTAGTTGAAGGTTCATTATTTAAAATGGAAGTATTTTCATCTTGGATATTTTCATGGAGATTCATAGGGGAAGAGGTAGTGTTTTTCTACACCTAATATTGTTCCTTACCTCTTACCCTCTTCTCCAAGAGACCATGTATTATTCTCTCGACCTCTCATTTCCTCTCATTCCTCGACAAGTAGTGATTCTTTGGGAAACAAATGAAGATGAGCCTTTGTCTACATGTAGTAGCCCCCTTCAGAGATGGATTGAACAGTCTTGTGGCTACACTTTTAGGCGGGATGATCAGGATGATGGTTTCTCTTTCCATCAGGATTTCCTCCCTCCCACCCATGTTCATGAGGTTTATTTCAGGACCGATTATATATATTTTTATACTCATGATTATTATGTGCTTAACTTATCTTTATTGTATTACATGATTAGGCACAAGGGGCGATAATTTGATGAGATTATCAAATGGTTTCACTGGTTGTATGACTTCACTTGTCATCATCCAACACATGATCTTCAGGGCTCCAAGGCCCTAGGTAAGTATGTAAGTCATCTTGTTTTACCTTCATTTGCATCTTGATTGCTCATATGAGTTTAGACGCATTTCATTTTCATTTTTCTCTACTTGCATATTGATTTCATCCTTAGTGTTAGCACCGTGATTTTCACAATTAGAGTCAGTCCTAGATGAGTCATAGCTTGTGTGTCAAAGTTTATAAGGTTAGTGACCAAATAAAGAGTGGTTCGAAATTATCCAGTAACGTGTCTGGCCATAAGTTGGTTAAAGGGGTGTATGGTTCGTCACGTTTAAATCATAAAGGTCCACTTCCCCAAGTCTCGAGTCATGTCAAAAAGTGGAAATTATGTACCAAAATTGATTCAAGTGGTTGGGATAAAGGTCATGTTGAAAGATATTATGAGCATCATTCCCTAATCATGAAGTCAGAAAAGTAAACAATCATGGCACTTCTATCATTTGTACTTTGCACACTTCAAAAGTGTACCCGTTGCATGAGTTTGCTGCACAAATACTCAACTTGTTTTCGAACTCCTCATCGCCATGGATTTAATGTCATTTTCCATGATTTCATTCTGTATGCATTCAAGCATAAATATTGGTCACCCTCCATGCCTCTCCTTCACTTTTAGATTTTGTGTGTCATCCGTGATTTTTTCAGCAAGCTCTGGAGCCCTTCGCGGCATAAAAATTATTTGTTGTCAATTGTTACGTAAGTCTGTTGTGTTGATTTTGTTGTGTCTCCTCCATTGTTTTCAGCCATTTCTTAAAGTCTTTTGGAGATCACTGCAAACTATCTTTTTGGACGAGTTGTTTCTTTTCACAGTCAGCCTTCTTCCTTCTGAATTTCCTACTTCTGCCCCGAGTTTTACACTACACCGAAATTTTCCATCACGCACCAGGTCTCCCATTGTTGTTTGCTACTGCATCGAGTTTCCACACTGTGTCGAATTTTTCCATCACACTTTACTGTTGCGTCGAATTCCTCTGTCGCACTTTATTGTTGCGCCGACTTTTCCCACTACACCTAATTCCTCCCTTTTTCTTTATTTTCAAGCCATAATTCTCTACTACTGATTGGTTTTCCACACAGATAGGGTATTACAATTCATTACTGTGTGCGTGAAATCAATATATACCATCATCATGGCAGCTTCCCAAAACAAAAGAAAGAATGCGAGAAGTGGTAGGGTTGTGAGGTTTGATGATCTGAATTTATGCAGGGACACAATAGAATACAAAAATAACCATGAATACAAAGATGCAACAAAAATAACACTTCATTTCATTAATATCAAAGAACTGAAATTTGTTTACAGACGGAATAGAAATTAACTAGCTAGGGCACTAGTAGCTTATCCCTGAGAAGAGATGTGGCGGCTACATGCCTCTGAACTCTGTGTTACAATGAGTCCCAAAGACCTATATGTTATTGAGAAACAATGGAAACCCTCAACATCCACAAACCTAACCCTAGAAGATGAAACGCCAAAATATGGGCCCCGTCAAGGTAAATTGGTACATCAATTTCCTGGGGTCAGAACTTTGGCATACTATCTTCGTTTTACGCATATGATACATCGTTAGAAATATCTATCCGAGGAATACAACTCCTAATATTGAAAGTCATGGTTTGAAATGAAATAATATTTGTCAATCGGTTGATGCCCAAAAAACATCATTTAGGGCCTCAAAATGGCTCTGGAAGTTCAAGACCCGAAAAACTGCCAAAAATAGTAAATTGTGCTACAATTAAGGAAACTGAAAAATTGAAAGAAACAATGGTGGGGGTCCAAATGGAATAGGCGAGTGTCCACCAATATCCACGTGGATCATTTGAAGCTCAGGATCTAGATTTAATAAATGAATACCTGGCGATCAGGGTGTCTTTTGAACAAGTCGGATGTATGCGTTTCTACGAAAGGATCCAAGGATATAATGTAAAACTACCTATGTAGTTTGCCCTCAATTTTACTGGGGTCAGCGCAACAATTGCGAGAATTACTTTCCAAGTGTCAAAAGAAACTTTGTCACCTGCGACAAAGATTCCTCTGCGTGGAGAAAAATGGTTTAAAGGCATACCTTTAGACATTTTATGTTATATGGATTTCATCAAGCCCAAATGTCGAAATCGAAAAATTGGAGCCGACATTCCAAGCCAGTTTCTCCCAGAGCCTTTCAAGAAACTTTTGAAGATAATCAGAAAATATTTCACCTCCGAAAGAAGGTTCGACATGGTGTATCCATACCACATCAAGTTACTGATGCACTTCACAAGGAAAAATCCCTTAAACTTACCTTTCTTCTTGTGTCAAATCCTGGGAAAGATGGTAGACAGTGTCCAGGCCAAGGTTGAACAACTAGGGAACAATTTATTCCATTTTTCATTAATTAATATGTTAGTGGTTGAAGAATCGAGACATTGGAACAAGGAATGTAATTCTTTTATGATTTCAAATAACATTCCTAGAGATCCTAAAGGAGAGATTCCTCTATCTGCAGAGCAATCAACACTTCATAGTTCAGAGGTGAGAAAGGAAGATGTTACTGAAAAAAGAAAAGGGAAAGAAATATAAGACTCGTCATTCAGTCAACCAACATCTCGGAAGAAAAGCAAGTCAAGATTGACTGATAAAACTGAGGAGACCCAATCTCCCAGTAAATTTCACACCAAGTCCTTTGCCAAGATATTTCCCATACACACAGTTCAGCTAAAGGCTGTTGAAAGTGAAAATAAGGGAATTGATGAAAGACAGGTGGAGTTAGGTGAGGAAAATGCAAATACTCAGGAAATGAAGCAACAACTAAAGCAAGCACAACATGTTATAGGCCAATTTTATCAAGAAAATGGAGAGTTGAGAAGACAACTAGAAGAAATGATTATTGAAACACCATCTTCGAAGAGTCGAACAGGTCATTTATCCCCTACCTCACCCACATCGAGAGAAAAGAATGTAAATTAGATTAAAAAACATTTCATAGAGGCCCAAGATGTAATCATTGATCTTAGGGAGGAACAAAGGATGTCAGAGGAAAAAATCACGGAACATTTCAAAGAGTGTAGAACAGTTATTGATAATGCATGTGCAGCTCTCTCCGGTGCTCAATCAAAACTGAAAAGAAATGTGGTTTTGTTGAGACACGTGAAGAGTTTGAACAAACTAAACTTGTCTTTAAGAAAAACAGTGAGATATTTATGGTTGAAGGTGAAGTTGGAGGAAGAAGATAAGGATGAGATAAATCCCCTAACTGGATTTGTAGAAGCATGAGTAAGGGAGCTCCATTTTTATCTTTATGGGTCATGCCATGAAATATTTCTCCATACACAACTTTCTCTCTTACGTTAACAAGAAGTCAAACACAACACTTGCATAGTGAATATTCACTGCACAAATGTTGTAAGCTTACCTGATGAGAAGGGAGGGTATTAATGAAACACATGCAAGTTTTGAAGGACATCCATGATCCCCAACTGTTGCTGCCACTTGAAGTTGTGTGAGCGACCAAAAATGGAAATCTGCTACACAAACTCGCCACACACATGCTATAGCCAGTAATCGCACAACAACAACCAGAGTCTATTATACAAAGGTGATAGAGTTTCCAGTAGTACGCATGATTACTCAGGCACCCCTTAGAAGAAAATGTTGATTTATCACAACCAGATGGTCGAATATTACTCATGACCAAATGATTGAAATGAATATGTTGGTTGTGTTATGATTGGACATAGCTAGGTTTCTATTTTTAGTAAATTTTGTTGAAGAGGTTGTCTAGGGGAAGAGTAACTAAATCTAGGATTCTAGGGGGAAGTAGTTCAAACCTAGCAGCTCAGGAGGGCATTAGTTTTCTATAACCTTGGATCTTTTTATGTAAGCCAGATTGGCAAAAAAGTGTAGACAGAGCACCCTTGAATGTAATTTTCTGAATCTAATAGAAATATAAATGTAGAGGTCTTGAAGCTTTCGATGAAAAGATTCTAGTGGTGGTGGTTTGATGTATTTTGATCCTATCTTCGTATGTACTTCTTGTTTCCTGCAAATTCATGTCTGTTTCATTCGTTTAAATTGGAAATATTTAAAGAGTTTAAAATTCATCTCGTGGTGCTTTAGACTCGACCATTTAAACTCTGTTTTTTTTTCTCAGTTAGGTTGGAATTCATCTCTAATGCTGCTCTGATTTTCTTTATGTTTCTCCTTTTTTTCTCCATACACAACGATATTGAAAATGAAATACCATTACCTATTTAGCCTTTGTCCTCTCAAATATTTCCCTACCAGTCATTGATTTCTCTTGCTTTTAGGGGGTTGACTCCATAGCCGAAAAAGTACTATACTTACTTGTCAACAAAACTAGAAAAACAACATTCTCAAGCATCTAAATCTAGTCGTCAGTCCAAAGTTATTATCTGTCAGAGACTAGGTCTTAGAGAGAGCTCTCTCTAGATTGGGAAGAGTATTTTCTAGTCTTAAAGTTGGTTTGTAGGTTGCCTTAGTAGATCGTTTTCTTCAGCCCAACAATTTACCAAGTGCTAAAATTTTGGCGCCGCTACCAGGGACGGAATTGAAAACTTTCCCTAGGAAAAAATGACTAAAGCTGTAGATTTGATTCCTTAGGGTAATAGTGAATCAGATACATATATTGGCTGAAACTTATTTTACCCTAGTGACTTCATTGAATAAGATCAATATCATAAAGTAGTCTGAATTAGAAATCATGGCTCCTAATAAATTTTACACTAGAGCGAACCTTGATCCATAGCCTGCAACATCTATGTCTGATCCTGGAAAACTTCTACACAAAAGAAAGGAAAAGATAAAAAACTCAATATATTACTAGGACAAGAACCTATCTTTACCTAAATATGGGGTAAAAAGAATTTATGACCTTGACTTCGATTTATTATTTGAACAAACCCTGTTCAGATCCAAATCATAATCTTATTTGAATGAAATAATCTTTGATGAGAAAAAGTCCCAATCTTTGATACCAACCAACCCCACTCAAGTTGTTGTAATTTCCACTTAGAATATTCAGCCAGTTCAAAATCCTCCTAGAGTCATGGCCGCTAGATTCGCTCCTCTCACCTTGCCTTCCCAATTACATGATTTACCTTAGAATTATAATCAGAGAATTAAATTATATGATGCTTGTTGGATTACTAAGATGGGGGGTGAATCAATAATAGAGCAATTTAATCATTTTTTCCATAAAATGCAAGTGTTATATCAATGTAGCATTATCATCCAATATTTGCAGAGTAAATAAACAATGAACAAATGAGAAATCATACACATACACAGTACACCAGTGTTTTACGTGGAAAACCAAAGCGGGAGAAAACCACAGAATGTTTTTTCTTATATGTCTTTAAGAATTACATTCATTGGAAGCACCAACTTCCTTTGTTTTCTAGCTGCAACCAAAAGGAGGCTCCAACCCCCTAGTTTCTCAGGCTACAACCTAAGGGAAGCTCCAACTCCCCAATTCTCTGGCTACAACCAGAAGGAGATTACAACCCCCTATTTTCTCCGGCTACAACCGAAAGGTGGATACAACCACCTGTCCTTGCCCCGTCCAACCACCCTGACGTAGAAGTAGAATGATGGAACCATTGTCACACTATCACTGTGAGATATAATGTTGTAAACCTGCACCAAACAACCTATACCAATAACTTGAACCATGCATCAACTTGTACCTCAACCTATAATCAACTTGTACCATAAACAAGTGCATCAACCATGCACCAACCTGTACCTGAACATGTACCATGAACAAGTGCATCAACCATGCACCAAACTGTACCTCAACCTGTACCATGAACAAGTGCATCAACTATGCACCAAATATGTACCAATCATGCATCAAATACACATAAACTATGACTCATCAAGATGTACCAACATCATCAACTATACACCTCATGTATGTGCCAACTTATTAACTACTTGTCTCAACCATGTAGCCAACATGTACCTCAACCAAAATCCCTCATCAATTTCATCATCCAAATATGATTTGTAACTCTATAATAGACCTAGTGTATATGATCACATACTTGAAAACCTTCCTTAGCTTTAACAACAAGAGACTAGCATTTTCATCAAACTTTACTTTAGTCTCACATGACTAATTTTGGATCAGTCAAAAACCCTAACTTGCAATAATCATAACTATGTACCTGTAATGAATAAATATCTAAAAATGATATACAATTTTCTTCACTGTATTTTATGCAATTCCTCCAGATTTCACTACTTGGAACCTCTGAGAAAAGGATTTATAGCAAAAATGGCATACCTTGTTGAATTCTAGCCGATTCTAGAGAGATAACTTGTAGACCATGCCCCGCACAGAATATTTGTTGTATGGATCTGAAAATTGTACACATAATACTACAAACTATACTATAACAAATACATTTTGTCTTACTGAATTTGTATTTGTTATGAATAAGTTGTAATTTTTTTACCCGAAACACCTATTTTAGACTAGTTTCAAGACTAGCCACAAACCCTATTTTCCACAGCGTGTAACTCCAAAACTACAACGACCCACAAGATGAAATTTGTATCACAACTACTTGGATATGTTTCCTCAATGGCCTCCCAATTTCATGGTCTGAATCATTCTAGAAAAAAAATTATTGTGAAAATGGTGAGATGACCTGTAAATAACATACCTCAGAAAGCATCATCAAAAGAATTTATCCTCCTTTGAATTTCAGCCTTCTTTACTTCACCTTCCCTCTAAAATTCAGCTTAGATATCCTTTGGTTACCTCAGTAACCTGTAGATATTCAATATGCTCAAGTGTAATTAAAATGAGAGAGCCTTGCCTCTTATTTATACTTTCATGTAGCTTCCTCAAGGGGTTACATTTTAACCATCTTAACCCACTTTCCTTATTTTAGGGTTAACCCACTTCTAACCACTTGTCCACTTAGTAATTTATCCACTAACTTTATTATTTAAATAATTTATTTTGTATTCAATTTGACTTATAGTACACTCATCACTTCACTTTATTATTTACCTTCTAAAATCTCTTAAACCACTTTGACTACTTTGACCTTTTGGGGCTTCTAAATGACTCATGAGGGTTCTCCAAATTCACATGGCCATAACTCTCTAACCATGAAGAGTTATGCAATGTTCCACATACCACTAGAAATGGAATGACATGTACTATCCATATAGAATATTATTACCTGCAAATATATCAAAACTCATACCATTATTCGTCAAACAAACTTGGGTCCATTTCCCAAACCTTTCTCCAACTTCACATGGCCATAACTCTCTAACCGTGAGGAGTTATGTGACGTTCCACATACAATCGGAAATGAAATGACATGTACTATCCATATGGAATAGTATTACCTTCAAATATATCAAAACTCATACCATTATCCATCAAACAAACTTGGTTCCATTACTGACGCAACCGCACTCCTCGCAACATGATTGCCTCCTCCAGGACCTTCTTTCTCTCGGCCCGAAGAGCGCCAATGCTATTATATCTTCCACTCATAAGATATACACCCACAGTTCCTTCGCGCGACTTCCCCTTTGTTCACTTGTCGGGAAAATCGAAACTCGCGGCTCTGGGAGCTCACAGTCTATCTCTGGGTTCCCGAACCTCCGAGACCCAAGAAGCCAGTCAATGTTGACCTTCTTTCGCGTCTATCGGAACTTCGGCCCTATCGCCACTTCGTGACTCGTGACCCCCAACACTTAAGGTTTCAACCTTCGATACGCGATGCGCTGAAACGTCGAACTCGCGATCTCGCTTCCTCGTGACATCGCTTCTCGTGAGCTCAAATGACTCCTTCCTCGACTCCCGAGACCCAATGCGTCGATACCCGAAATATCGCTACCTGTCTTCCACTATTCCTTGTGGCCCACACTACTTATGTGGTTGTCGGAATGTTTCACCTCGCACTCTCACGACTTTCGTTGAGTAAGGTTGGAGTCTTACCTCACGAACTCCCGATCTGTCGATCCACGAGTAGAACCAACGCTCCCCATGATCCCGATCGACGGCTCCTACCTTTCCACGCTTTGAACTCTTTCCACTCCTACACTATGGACTTCCTGCAACTGGGAGATATCCAATGAGTTACCGAAACTCGCAGATTCTCCACGAAGAGTACCAACCGTCCACTTCCTTCCTTGTCCAATCCACGAAATGACGAGCCATTCTTCCACAACCTCGTCACCCTATGCGCAAACCTGCAACTTTCTCCGCAAGCCTTTCAAACAAAAATTATTTATATTCTCCTTCGATCAACTTGAAGGCCTATCCTTCCTGAGCTTCGATGACTTCAATTCCCTCAAGAAGAAGTTCTTGCACGCACTCCTTGCGGAAAATCTTCAAACACGCTACGTGTTGAAGTCTTCGATCCTATGCACTCCTGTAGCAGAAATATTTCAATCCATTTCCTCAGAATCGCAACTCTGAGTCTTCGTCCAGCCTGCGCACACCTTGCATGGCTCCGGTGACAAATCTGCACTTCTTGGAACTTAGAACAAAAGTTCTCCCTATTTGAACCCTGCAGTCACGTACTCCTTGCAGAAAAATTCTACTGCACTCCTTGTTATCACTGAAATTTCGTCCACACAGGGCGACAAGAACTCCGCATCATCAACACAACAATGAATTCATTCATGGCACAGAATGAAGTTTACAGCATTCCAGAAGGGTCAAAAACTATATAAAAATTGAAAGACACTTCACATTAGTAAGGTGCGCGCGTATGCGCGGGATAAGAACGTGTTGTGCGCGCTTAAGCGCCTGACGCGCGACTGTCCACATAAAAAGCCGCGCATCTGCTAATACGGCACATTAAATGCTTAAGTCAGCCTCCCGACCGCCAATGGACCTTCCCCCAAGATGATTTGACATCCAGATCAGGGTCGGTTCTGCAAATTCGGCGAATTAATGGCTTAAGTGAACCCTAAACAGCACCGTGTTTACACCGGAAGCTAGTTACGTGACCGCCTGGAAAATGTTATAAATAGCAGTGAAGGCTCGTTGTTTCAGCAGAGAATTCCATGCAAATTTACGCTGTCCAGATTCAGAGCTCAGTCCTTTTGACAAGCCATCAGTCTACAGCCTAATTCAGAGTTCTTTCACCGTTTCATTTCAGTCCTACTTGTTTTGTAAGGAAAGCACAATCTTGAGAGATCCGAAGGACCTTCCATTGGAGGGAGAGGGAATCCTTATCTCTGCCTTCAGTGTGTACTCTGGTTTCCCCTAATAGATCAAGCCTGGAACCGTTGTGGACTTCCTTGTCTCATGTTTGATATTTCTGTTTATTTCCGAATTGTTATTTGCTTCACAGTTGTTAGATTAGATTGTTTTTTGTTTTGTTTTCCTGTTTTTTATTAACGCTCTTGCTGCTATAGATGTTCTGCCTTGGTGAACCCTGCAAGGCATGCAGAACGGTCTCTATTTTTCTCATCTGCTGACAGATTGACCGAGAACAGATTGGCGACTCCACTGGGGATGCCAAAGGTATAAAATCCTCTCTCAA
>ML824978.1:55729-66169 GCA_009831015.1 Picea engelmannii
TGAATGCTCAAGAGCAATAGCAAATGCTAATCCAAAACCAGAATGAGTAATAGGTGCACCCTAGCCTCTTACTTATACTTTTCCTTCTAATTCTCTGTTGAGTTAGGTTAACTCCCAGGGTTAATCTTTTATTCTTCTGTTGATTTATCTTTTACTCCTTTCCTTTTCCTTTCTTAAGTCAACTTAAAAATATAACTTTTAACTTCTTGACTTTCCCTCCCTTCAGTGTGAGACTATGATCTAGTGGGGGTGCCCAGGCCACTGAGTCTCCTCATTACCTCTCTAACAGGTCGGGGACATTACACTGAGACCCGAGAAGCCAGTCAACGCTGACCTTCTTTCGCCACTATCAGAACTTCAGCCCTATCGCCACTTCGCGACTTGCGACCCCCGACACTTAAGGTTTCAACCTCCGATACACGATGCACCGAAAGGATGAATTCGCGATCTCGCTTCCTCGCGACTTCGCTTCTCGCGAGCTCAAACGACTCCTTCCTCGACTCCCGAGACACGATGCGCCGATACCCGAAATATCACTACCTGTCTTCCACTATTCCTTGTGGCCCACACTACTTACGTGGCTGTTGGAATGTCGCACCTCGCACTCTCACAACTTTCGTTGAGTAAGGTTGGAGTCTTACCTCAAGAACTTCCGATCTGCCGATCCACGAGTAGAACCAATGCTCCCCGTGATCCCAATCGATGGCTCCTACCTTTCCACGCTTCGAACTCTTTCCACTCCTGCACTATGGACTTCCTGCAACTGGGAGAGATCCAACGAGTTACCGAAACTCGCAGATTCTCCACGAAGAGTACCAACCATCCACTTCCTTCCTTGTCAAATCCACGAAATGACGAGCCGTTCTTCCACAACCTCATCACCCTGCGCGCAAACCTACAACTTTCCCCGCAATCCTTTCAAGCACGACTTATTTATATTCTCCTTCGACGAACTCGAAGGCCTATCCTTCCTGAGCTTTGACGACTTCAATTCCCTCAAGAAGAAGTTCTTGCACGCACTCCTTGCGGAAAATCTTCAAACATGCTACGTGTTGAAGTCTTCAATCCTGCGCACTCCTACAGCAGAAATCCTTCAATCCCTTTCCTCAGAATCACAACTCTGAGTCTTCGTCCAGTCTGCACACACCTTGCACGGCTCCGGTGACAAATCTGCACTTCTTGTAACTTAGAACAAAAGTTCTCCCTATTTGAACCCTGCAGTCACGCACTCCTTGCGGACAAATTCTACTGCACTCCTTGCAGGAATTCTCTGGTTCAAGATAGAGAAACAATTGAAACTAACTCCTTGTTCTCCCAGACTTCACTTCAACCATGAAATCACATACATAGCGTATACAAGCAAATGTATGACAAGAAGCAAACATTCATGAGCATAATATCAACAATACACAGAGAATAACACAACCATGGAATTGAATCAAAGATTTTTCTATTAATTCAATATCTGTACATGGAGGTTCTACATACACTTCTCTGCGCTCTTCTTTTCTGCTTCCTCCTTATACAATGTACAGAGGAGGGTGTCTATATCCCGTTTCCCTCTCGAGCTCTAAAGCTATCAAATCTCCAATTAAATATTCTATCTACTTTACATTAAATCTATTAAATGCCTCATCTACCTAAGGACGAGAGCTTATCCTCTCAAGGTCCGTTACAATATACAAAGTGCGCTTCATTAACTCTACACATTAATGTTTGGCGCAACAATATCAAGGTGTTTCAAAATTTTTGTGCTGGCGTTGTCCAGCTGTCTTCCGCTCCACGCTGGCTCCCTTGATGAGTGAGCGATGCTCCTGCATCAATTACCCAAACCTTTGTGCTACCGAAATTTTCTACCTCTTCAAGGGTTGACATCAATGAGAACCAACCCAAATAATCAACAATGTTGAAGGGAATGCTTCAACTCAAAAACACTTAGATTGGTTTAGTGACTTTGTCAACCTAGAAGAGGTAGATTATGAGGTTGCAAAAATGAGATTGTTTCCACAAAGTCTCTCATGTAAGGTCGGAAAATGGTTCAAAGTTCTTCCAACAACGAGTATCCCTAATTATGTAGCTTTTGAAACATTTTTTCTTGCTAGGTGGGGTGATAAAAAGAATCTCCTTCAGTTACTAACTTGGTACAATACTACAAAAATATCACCAAATAAAACAGTACAAGATTTCTCAACAAGATTTATGAATGTTTATAATTCAATTCCCACAGAAGTGAAACCTTGTCCCGGTGTTTCCCAACTTCGATATGTTGATTCTTTTGACAGCCACTTTTCCTTGTTGTTAAGAGAAATAAGGTCCAATACATTAGATGATATGATGAGTGATGCAATTGAGGTAGAGGTAAATTGATGGCATCAGGGAAGATCAAACATAATATTGACAGAAGTGTGAAGAAGGTCCAATGGGAAGCAAAACCCTCTACATCTCAATCATCATACAAGAAATTTGATTTGATTATGAAGACTATGGAAAGACTCATGGAAAGGATGTTCGTGGAGAATAATCCTGTCACCAGGGATCAAACTGATTTTCATCCCAGAAATCAAAATTTTAGAAGAGCCCTAGTTCCACATATCAAGTAAAGAGACCAGAGGGATCAAGGTGATCAACAAATAAAACCTCCTTTCCAAAACAACTGTGCAAATGAATATTTTGATCAAATAATCAAAGACGATATGCATTGTTGTGACGATACATAAACAAACGTGTTCTTAACCAAAGGAGAACATGATCAATTTATGGATGCAAATGATAAGTTTATGCAAGAAAATGATGATATGTTTTCATCAGAAAAATAAGAGTTTGGGAAAGGATACCACAATGCTATTATGCAGCTTCAAAAGCAGTATAACCTCAGAAGTAAAAGGGCGCCTGCAAATCTTCCAAAGGTGAATCCTATAAGGGAACTTCAGATAAATACACCTTCTTCAAGCCAACCGAAGAAAAATAATTCGGTAAAGGATGTAATGGAGAAAGGAAAATCAAAAGAATAACCCCAAAAGAAAATACCCGAGGCAAGAAAGGAAACGATCATCAAAGAGGTAGAAAAAGCTCTGTCTCCTTTTAATTTTGAAAGTGAAATGGATAAAATCAAAATTTTTGTTCCATTTAATGAGCTGATTAAGAATGGAGAATATGGAAATCAGATCATTTAAATGCTAAAAATGGAAGAAGCCCCTAACACCTTGAACATACAAGATGATCACCCTATTATCTTGTTCGTCCCGAGTGTGGAAGAGAGTGGTGATGTTGATGATGTTCCTCCTTTCTATGTTAGCCTTAAAATTCATGACATGACCTTACATAATGCCATGTTAGATTCAGGAGCATCTTATAATCTGATGCTCAAGGTGGTCATGGATGAGTTGGGCCTAGACATTACAAGACCTTATAAGGATCTTTTCTCTTTTGAATCAAGGAAGGTGAAATGATTAGGTTTAATCAGAGATCTAGTCGTATCATTGTCTCAAATCCCATTGAAAAATATGATCATTTATGTGGTGGTTGTCGACATCCCTCCAAAATTTGGCATGTTGTTATCTAGATCTTGGTCTACAAAGTTGAAAGGAACTTTTCAAATGGACATGTCATATGCTATTATCCCTATTTTTTTCCAAGAAAGGAGGTTGTAGATAGAAGTGTTAATCAAGTACATGGTGAGTAGAAAAACTCAACCAAATAATCATCATATTTACTCTGTTGATAATGAAGTGTGTTCCTCTATTTTCTATAATAACTTGAGTTTTGAAGAGGGGGAGCCAACAACTGTCATGGCTATCAAAGAAAAAATTGAGCATCGAACAGAGGAAATTACAGATCAACAAAACAGTGCAGAGGATGAAATGTGGAATATGATTTTTGATGGAGCTGCTAGCAGAGAAGGGGATGGAGCTGGTGTGTGGATTAACTCCCAAGATGGGTACAAAACTATGTTCTTACAAGCTCGCTTTTGATTGTAACATTAATATGGCCAAATATTTGGCACTGATTTTGGGATTGAAAACTTTAAAATAATTGGGTGATAGAAGGATAGTTGTACATGGGGATTTCGAGGTTGTCATTAACCAGATAAAGGGTATATATCAGTCCAAGCATCCTATATTTAGAGAATATAGGAATTTAGCGCTTGATCTTCTTGAAGAGTTTTCATAATAAAATGTGTCAGTGATTCCTAGGGGGAAAAATCAAATTGCAGATGCTTTGGCTACTTTAGCTTCGGTTTTAAAAATTCCAATTTTTCCTAATAAAAAGTATGAAATTGAATTCAAACATAGGCCATCAGTACTTGATAACATTAAATATTGGCAAGTATTTGAAGACAACAAACAGGTAGACAAATTCCTTCAGATGAGTGGCGAATTCGCTATTTTAAATATTGATGATGAGTGTTGTTGTGAAGTGAATGAAGATGCATCTGTGTTCAACAATAATGACTTTTTTTAGAATCAGATTACCGCAAGAGATATAGTGCAGCTGAAAAATAACATCATTTCCAAAGGCTTGGTCCCATTGGAAAAGATTTTTGGAAACAATGATGTAGCAAAAAATCCTAAAATCACTGCAAACGATGAGGATATAGAAGATTGCAACATTGGGACTCAAGAAGATCCCAATATCATCAAGCTGTAAAAAACGCTCAATCCATAAATCAAAAAAAGGTATATCATCCTTATGAAGGACTTCCTTGATGTCTTTGCATGGAGTTATACATATTTAAAGGTCTATGATACTAAGGTAATTCAACATGTAATTCCCATCAAGGATGATCATAAACCTTTCAAGAAAAAGTTGAGAAGAATCAACCCTCTGATGTTGCCATTGATTGAAAAGGAGGTAAGGAAATTGTTTCATGCCAAGATTATTGTGTCCTTAAGATTTTCCAAGTGGGTGGCTAACCTAGTGCCTGTCGAGAAGAAAAGTGGTCAGATAATATTATGTGTAGATTTTCAGAATCTAAATAGGGTGTCTCTTAAAGACAATTACCCACTTCCTAAGATGGATTACATCTTGCAAAAGGTGGTGGGGTCTCAGAAGATATCAATGCTTGACGGTTTTTTTGGATACAACTAGATTATGGTGCATCTGGATGACCAAGAGAAGACAACTTTTACAACACCTTGGGGCTCTTTTATGTATGTGAAAATTCCTTTTGGGCTTATGAATGCTGGAGAAAATTTCCAAAGGGCCATGGACATAGCCTTTTCAGACGAAAAGGATAAGTTTATTGTGATTTACTTGGATGATATCACTATATTTTTGGATTCTGATGATCAACATCTCGAACATCTAAGAAAGGTTTTCCAGAAATGTAGAAAGTTTGGCAGCTTGTTAAATCCAAAAAAATCAAACTTTGGAATGAAAGAATGAAAGTTTCTTGGACACGTCATTTCAAAAGAAGGCATAAAAATAGACCCCAACAGAGTGGAATCAATTCTAAAGATCGACACTCCCAGGAGCAAGAAATAGGTATAATCTTTCCTAGGAAAAGTAAATTTTCTGAGGAGGTTCATTCCCAAATTGGATGAGATCATAAAGTATATCAGAAATATGCTCAGGAAAGGAAAGGAAATGAAATGGAATCCTGAATCTAGGAATTCTTTTGAATATATTAAAGTGGCGCTGACCAAAGTTCAAGTGTTAGCCAACCCAAATTTTGCAAAAGATTTTATCTTGTTTTCCTTTGCCTCAGAACACACCATTGCTGGTGTTTTGTTGCAAAATGATGATCATAACTTTGAAAAACCCATAGCTTATTGTAGTAGGACATTGAGAGGCTCCCCACTAAGGTATGACATCATGGAAAAACAAGCATATGCCTTGGTGAAGGCCCTTAAAGAATTTATAAATTATATTTTACATTCCCATGTCATTGCTTATGTGCCTAGCAATTATGTAAAGGATATTTTGACTCATCCTGATCCTGAAGGGAGAAGGGGAAAATGGATAGCAGTAATGTTGGAGTATGAACTCGAAATCAAGCCTACAAAGCTGATTAAGGGTCAAGAGATTGCAAAATTAATGGCGCAGTCAAATTGTGATTTTTGGGAATCAATTTTATTGTTGATTTGTCAAAAAATTAAGAAGAAGAAGCAGTCCCACAGATATCCCAGAAGTTCCTCGATTCTCCTTGGTATGTTGATGTTATTTACATATTAAGAAACTTACAAGATCCTCCCGAATTGAGCAAAACCAAAGCCATATTTTTGAAGTTGAAAGCAACAAAGTTTGCATTTTGTACAATTATCTGTATTGGAAATATCTAGGTGGGATCTTACTAAATTGTTTGCTGGAGGAAGAAATGAAAATGGATATTAAAGAGTTCCACAAAGGTGGCTGTGGGGGACATCATTATTGGAATACCGATGCACACAAAATATTGAGGGCAGGGTTCTATTGGCCTAGTATTTTTTTTTATGTATACAAGGAAGTTTCTAGCTGCCATGAATGCCAGATCTTTGGTGGAAAAAGAAAGTTGCAGCCCCTACCTTTAAAGCCTTTCTCTTTTGAAGCACCATTCATGCAATGGGGCCTTTATTTTATAGGAGAAATTTATCTGCCATCCTCAACTCAACATAGGTGGATACTGAAAACCACAAACTGCTTCACTAAATGGATTGAAGTGGTCCCCACAAGGCAAGCTACTGATACTGTCATCATTCAAATTTTAGAGAGTAATATTTTGTCTAGATTTGGTTGTCCAGTAAATATCATTACTGACAATGAAGTGGCATTCAAATCTAAGAAAATGGGTAAATTCTGCAGTGACTATAACATAACTCTGGGTCATTCCACAACTTATTACCCATAGGGTAATGGGTTGGCTTAATCGTCTAACAAAATATTGACCATGATTATTAAGAAACTTTTGCAGGAAAACAAGAAAGCTTGGCACAAAAAGCTCATCTATGCATTATGGGATGACATAATCACCACTAAAAGGTCTATTTCCAGATCACCTTTTCAGATTGTATATGGTACAGAGGCAATTTTTCCTACCTCATTAGGATTGCCAGTGAGGAGATTGATGAAAGAGAAAGACGCTGAACCAAATGATGCTCTAAGGAGAATAAACCAATTGGTCCATGTCCAACAAATGACAGAATAGATCTTCAATAAATCATAGCTGCACCAAGATAAATGAAAAGAATTTTCGACAGACACACCAAATAAGATGATTTCAGGGTGAATGATTTGGTATAAAGTGGGATGCAAGAAATGAAGACAGAGGGAGGCATGGGAAGTTTGATCATATTTGGATGGGACCATTCAAGATTGTTGCATACCATGGGAACAATGCCTATTTGTTGCGAGATATTAATGGAGATCTTATTGGTGGGGGACCTGTGAATGGCAAGTTTCTCAAACATTATCTTGTTTAACAAAATTTTTCAGTCTCTTGATGTCAATATAAATAACCACTTTTATTTTTAGATAAATCATTTCGAATCAGTGATCAACAGAAAATTGAAGCCCAAAGTGAAGGCCTTAAGTTTATGTTGAATTTAGTCATAGTTGTGTCAAGAGGGTCTTGAAATGAGTTTGTTTTGTCATTTTAGAGTCTTTGAGTCAAATAAATCCCAATGGTCATGCACTTGGTCTACTGTTCTTTACTACCTCACTAGGAGGATAGAATCCCCATTGGAGTCAGTTGTTAGCACCATGATTTTCGTAGTTAGAGTCAGTCCTAGATGATTCATAGTTTGTGCCTCAAAGTTTATAAGGTCAGTGACCAAATAAAGAGTGGTTCAAAATTATCGAGTAATGGGTCTGGCCATAAGTTGGTTAAAGGGGTGTAGGGTTCGTCACGTTTAAATCATAAAGGTCCACTTCCCTAAGTCTCATGTCATGTCGAAAAGTGGAAATTATGTACCAAAATAGAGTCAAGTGGTTGGGATAAAGGTCATGTATAAAGATATTATGAGCATCATTCCCTAATCATGAAGTCAGAAAAGTAAACAATCATGGCACTTCTATCATTTGTACTTTGCACACTTCAAAAGTGTACCCGTTGCACGAGTTTGCTGCACAAATATTCAACCTGTTTTCGAACTCCTTGTCGCCATGGATTTACTGTCCTTTTCCATGATTTCATTCTGTATTCGTTCAAGCATAAATATTGGTCACCCTCCCTGCCTCTCCTTCACTTTCAAAGTTTGTGCGTCATCCGTAGTTTTTTCAGCAAGCTCTGGAGCCCTTCGCTATGTAAAAGTTATTTGTTGCCAGTCATTACATAAGTTTGTTGTGTCGATTTTGCTGCGTCTCCCCCATTGTTTTCAGCCATTTCTTAAAGTCTTTTGGAGCTTGCTGCAAACTAGATTTTTGAATAAGTTGTTTCTTCTCACATTCATCCTTCTTCCTTATGAATTTCCTACTATCGCACCAATTTTTCCACTGCTTTGAAATTTTCCATCATGCACCAAGTCTTCGATTGTTGTTTGTTACCACGTTGAGTTTCCCCACTGCGTCAATTTTTTCTGTGGCACTTTATTATCGCACTGAGTTTTACCACTACGTTGGATTCCTCCGTCGCACTTTACCGATGCACCAAGTTTTCCCACTGCACCGAATTCCTATGTCGCGCTTTACTGTTGTGCCATAATTCTTTTTTACTAATTGATTTTCCACGCAGAGAGGGTATTACAATTCATTACTACGCGCGTGAAATCAATATATACCAACATCATGAAATCTTCCCAAAGAAAAATAAAGAATGCGAGAAGTGGTAGGGCCGTGAGGTTTGAACCTCAAGACCTAGAGTTAATAAATGAAGACCCTGCGATTAGGGTGTATTTTGAACAAGTCGTATGTATGCATTTATGTGAAAGGATCCAAGGATATAATGTGAAACTAGCTAAGCAGTTCGCCCTCAATTTTACTGGGGTCAGCGCGACAATTGCGGGAATCACTTTCCAAGTGACGAAAGAAACTTTGTCAGCTGCGACGGAGATCCCTCCACATAGAGAAAAATGGTTTAAAGGTATGCTTTTAGACATTTCATGTTAAATGGATTTCATCAAGCCCGAATGTCGAAATTGAAAAATTGGAGCCAACATTCCAAGCCAGTATCTCCTGAAGCCTTTCGAGAAACTTTTGAAGATAATCAGAAAATATTTCACCTGTGAAGGAAGGTTCGATAGGGTGTATCCATACCACATTAGGTTACTAATGCACTTCACAGGGAAAAATCCCTTAAACTTAAATTACTTCTTGTGTCGAAGCTTGGGAAACATGGAAGACAGTGTCCAAGCGAAGGCTGATCATTCAAGGAACAATTTATTCCATTTTTCATTAATTAATATGTTAGTGGTTGAAGAACAGAGACATTTGAACAAGGAATGAAATTCTTTTCTGATTTCGGCTAACATTCCCAGAGACCCTAAATGAGACATTCCTCTATCTGCAAAGAAATTAGTGCTTCATAGTTCAGAGGCAAGAAAGGAATATGTTACTGAAAAAGAAAAGGGAAAGAAATAGAAGACTCGTCATTCAGTCAACCAACATCCCAGAAGAAAAGTAGGTCAAGATTGATTGATAAAACTGAGGAGATCCAAGATCCCAGTAAATCGCGCACCAAGTCCTCTGCCAAGAGATTTCCCATACATACAGTTCAACTAGAGCCTGTTGAATGTGAAAATAAGGGAATTGATGAAAGATAGGTGGAGTTAGGTGAGGAAAATCCAAACACTCAAGAAATGAAGTAGAAACTAAAGAAAGCACAACACGTTATAGCCCAATTTTATCAATAAAACAGAGAGTTGAGAAGATAGTTGGCATAAAATATTATTGAAACACTAGCTTCGCAGAGACGAGAAGGTTCGATATCCCCTACCTCTCCCACAGTGAGAGAAAAGAATGTAAATTGGATTAAAAAACAGCTCAGAGAAGCCCAAGATGTAATCATTGAGCTTAGGGAGGAACATACTGCACTTGACAGTTTGATGTTTCCTTGCAAACACATGTCTACCAAGAGATGTTATGGTTCTCATGCACTCTACGACGAGAACATGTCCCTAAGTAGGATCCAGATGTTATCCTCATTTTGTGGATAACTAAGGAGATCATGTATTGAGGCGCTAGGGTTGCAGATATGGAGTGCCAAGAGACTACATGACCAACAATACCCTTTTTCACAGATGGAAAACCCACTCACCACCATAGATGATCATAGATTTACAGATGGCATCCACCACATCACCTGGCTTCTAGAAGGAAATGGGCCTTGCTCCATGAGGTACAAGTCAGTATTATGGTGAGCATCATTTCAATATTTAAGCCATTCGATTATGTTGTATCTTATATTGTTCTATATTCCATGATATGTGCTTGGACATTATGCCTTTTTCCCCGATTCACCTTGGTGGTTGACATTGTTCCCTAGTAAGTGGTCTTATTTGGGAATGGGTTTGCTACTGGGAACTCCCT
>ML824978.1:74964-92405 GCA_009831015.1 Picea engelmannii
TACATGCACCCACTTTCTCATCTATATATAAAATCAAATTCAATAATAAATATTGATAAGAAGAAAAATTGTGAATAAGAAAGAACAACAATTGGGAACAAAGGTTTCAGGTAAGCGCTCTCGATGCTTGGTGAGTTACTTCCGTTAAATATATCCTGATAACTATATTAGTAACTGTTATTTCGTGTGAAGGTAATTGTGAAATCGAGAGACATAGACATTCTGTGCATGGACCATCTAAGTTCATTGTAATTATTTTTTAGAGCTTGGAATTTTGCCTGTCCTTTTCTCCAATGTAATCGCAGGTCGGACCACGAGTTTTCTCTGGGACATCTGACAAGGCATCGAACAGGAGGTCCATGCGTCGACTGAGAGTGCGTTGATTCTGAGTTTTATCCTCCAGACTTCACTGCATATCAAAGATCAGTTACAGGTGGTCATCTGAAAAGCAATGGGGATTGGGCATAAGATGCTTAATTTTCCCATCTGCATCTGTGAGAAGAGTTGTATCCATATCAAAATTCGTCGGTGGAGTTTCTTCCATGTCCATCCTAGGACTAGAGTTCCTGGCAATCCACTCTACCAGCCAGCCGAGGGGAATTTCTTCCTCCACCAAGCAACTTCCTTACTCCAGAGGACGGGCCTGGTGATGATGCTAGGCTCAAGTGGGGCTTCCAAGGGATGCAACTCAAGAGGAGGAATTTCTTCTTCCACCGAGGAACTTCCTGTATCATGCATATTTTCATAAAGGGGTGGAGGTGAGTTATGGGCATCAGGGGAGGGAGGGGGAGTCTCATTCCAATTTTGACCCCTTCCGGGGGAGCTAGTCGGAGGGGAAGGCCGTGAAGGGTCAGAGAGGTTGCGTCGCATGATAAAGTTGTGATACAATGGCCCTCTTTTGGGTTTTCCACGCTCTTTGGGCACGGTTGAAGGATTACAATGAGTTTGGGGCAATGGAGGCGAAAACCAGGCTAGAGGAGTCATGATGGTAAAAAGAAGACCGAGAGAGGTGACCAACAGAGCTAAGGAGGCGACGGGAGAATGTCCACAATAGGAATACACAGGAGACAGAAAGAACCAGAGAGCCAACTGAATATGGTAAATGACAGAGTGCCTATGGGCTACCTTCATTGAGGTCGGTTGAATGCTAGTGGGGGGCGCCATGAAAGACAAAGTGACATTAGCCCAAGGACAAGTACCCGCTTTAGTACTCCAAAGCTCGTTCGCATGTAGAGCCATTAACTTCCTAGAGGTAGAGAAACACACTACCATTACTACAGTGTTAAGGCCCGTCATTCAGATGGTATGGGGTATGGACGATGACTGAAGGTATTAACTCTCGTGGCTACATGCGCGCTAACCATCTCTTTCTGGCGAGATGTCACCCCATATGGGGAAAATAGATTTATATTAATAACCATATTAAATCAAATTAATTTAAATAATATTTCAATACATACTCTTTCAATTTTAAATTTCTTCAAAATAGTGTTTAAATTGTACATATTCAACACGTGAGTCTCATTCCAATTTTGGCCCCTTCCGGGGGAGTTGGTCAGAGGGGAAGGCTAGGAGGGGTCTGGGTGGCTGTGTCGTGTGATAAAGTTGTAATACAATGGCCCTCTTTAGGGTTTTCCATGCTCTTTGGGCATGGTTGAAGGATTACAACGAGTTTGGGGCAGTGGAGATGAAAACCAGGCTAGAGGAGTCGCGCTGGTAAAAAGGAGGCCGAGAGAGGTGACCAACAGAGGTAAGGAGGTGATGGGAGAATGTCCACAACAGGAATACATGGGAGACAGAAAGAACCAGAGAGTCAACTGAATATGGTAAATGACATAGTGCCTAGGGGCTCTTACCTTCATTGAGGCTGGTTGAATGCTAGTGGGGGGCGCCATGAAATCCGAAGTGATATTAGCCCAAGGACGAGTACCCTCTTCGGTACTCCAAAGCTTGTTCGCATGCAGAGCCATTAACTTCCTAGAGGTAGAGAAACACACTATCATTACTGCAGTGTTTAGGACCGTCATTCAGATGGTATGGGGGTATGGATGACAACTAAAGATAATAACTATTGTGGCTACATACACACTAACCATCTCTTTCTGGCAATATGTCACCCCATCTGAGGAAAATAAATTTATATTAATGACAATATTAAATCAAATTAATTTAAATAATATTTCAATACATGTTGTTTCAATTTTAAATTTCTTCAAAATAGTGTTAAAATTGTATGTATTAAACACCTGATCTGAATAATATAAAATTGTATCTAAATAATATAAAATTTCAAATAAATGTTTAAAGTTATATTATAATTATAAAATTGACTCAATCAAGAATAATAATAATAAAATAAGTTTAATAAAAAATAATAACTACTTTTATATGTACCGGGTTTCTTTTATATCAATGGGGTAGGAGCAATGTTAAGTTGAAAGTTGGAAGAAGTAATGAATTCTTACCATTCCATGCTTATCTTTCTCAATTCCTCCATCACCAATATTTTTATCAGTACTGAATGAAAAACACTTGTATTAACTTCCTTAGACTTATCTTGAACCCTATCAAACATTTTTCCATTACTTCTGAACAAGTAGAAAGGAATATTCATAGATATTTCCCTGTGAAGTGTAGCAGTAGCCTTATGTGATATTGATAGATCATGTTAAATATACCTTCATAGGCAAAGTATATTTGAATTATCTTCAGTATTTTATCAAAACCCTCTAACATATGGTTTATGGGCACACCCTTTGACAAATTGTCTTCTTGGTGTTCTGGATTGAGGAATTCCCTTGAAAAGGAAGCACTCAGAGTCATGGCCTTGAACCATATCTCCCCAGTACTAGGTATCCTAGTGGCTACTGATATGGTCCTCTCAGATACCTCAAATTATAGTATACCAACCTTGGTCTTGATTCCATCAAAGTTAAGTGCAAATTCTTTAGCCACCTCTAGGTTCCCTCTCTGCATTTTCTGGAAAAAAAAAATACATCCCACTCTTTGGAGGACCTCCCTAATCAGGGGTTCCTCAGCAGACAGCTACATATCATAAGGCTATGTTCTCACAATGTATCCACCTTTGTGAGCCTTATTTTGTTGATTATCCATTAGTGTTAGTTGGGAAGTTTTAGACACAGTACTAAATAATTACCCACAATGGAGAGCAGGGAAGTAGAGGAAAGACTATTGGAATCAATAAGAAAAATGCACACAGACCTCTCAAAATAACAATGCTTCTAAGTAAGGCTGAAATAGTTTAACATTGAGATTATCTAAAAAGGACTATGAAAATATGGTGAATTGGTAAAAGGTTGTTTTGCAAAGGATGTTGGAACAGAGAGTTCACAGCGATGGCTGATTGCACAGAGTTCGCAGTGCCAGAGATAGGGTTTTGGCAAATTTGTATGAAAAGACTTATGTAGAGGTCAATGATCATAAGATAGGGTAATTCAGGCCCAGGGATGCTGATGGTTTCAAGAGATAATATGCAGAGCATAGGAAGAAGGTTATGGATATTAATTACAGGTCTATGAGAGAGTTCGCAGCACCATCTAGCTAGTTCGCAGTGCCACAAAAGGAAAATCCACTAACCCCCTTTCCAGGCCTTAAAAAAAGGTTTACAAGCTCATGAAGTACCTGGTATCCTGGAGCTGGAGGTTGATATCTTCATATCTTCTCAAGAGTGACTGCAAGTGGTCTAACCGCAAACTCATCCCCTGCAGCTAGTTCACAGCAAAGTGTGCAATGCTTGTTTGTAACACTAGTTTGTAGTGCCAAGTTGGAGGATTCTTTGCACACTTGGAGAAAATGGTTAAGACATTCATAAAAGTAATCCATGAAGATTGATTTAAAATTCAACTCTAAAATCGAGGAGATCTCCAATGACATGGACTTTTAAGAGAAATGATGACTATAAATGCAGCATGTACTTTGAAAGTGCTATGAAATCTCCTAGTGAGATGGAAGCGTACAAATCAGACTAGATTTGACATTTTAACGAGCTTAGTGATAAGAGGATGGGTCAATGTACAACATGGAGAAAGTGACATGTCAGGTTCATAATGAAAAATTTGAAATATGTGACTCAATGACTTTTCAAACCAAAACCAAACTAATCATAATTTCTTCATGCCAAAAAATGAAAAATTGGTATGGGAAAGGGACCTAAAAACCTATAACCTAAGGTAAAACTATGACTCAAAATCAAACTAAAGATTTTTATTGACCCATGACAATCTATGTGATAACATTGGCTCTACAAGGGATGGCATGCTCCATGTGAGCTGCCAAGAACAAGCAGTTTCAGTGTCTTATCCAAGGGCTATGGGGTCATTATTCAAAAGAACAAAAACAAACTAAAACTAATATTTACAATGGAAGGGGAATCCACTCATGTATTTAAGAAAAAAAATCTTCAGAAAATTCCCTTTAACTAGGCCACCAGAAAGTTCAGAGTCTTCTAAGTTCTGCAATTTATAAGTGTTATTTTGAAAAACTTTAGAAATATTGAAAGGACTAATCCACGAGGCTTCAAATTTACCATGTTTTACCTTGTCTTTCCTTGGTGAATCCTACTTGAGCACCAGGTCTCCCAGCTGTAAATCTTCTTTGTTTACCTTCTTGTCAAAAGCTTGCTTGATCTTCTACTGATGACTCTATGCTTTATCAAGGAGCTACTCCCTGGTTTGTTGCGCTTCTACTACCTGATGCATCCTCATGACCATATCATATGTTTCTCCTTGTTGATCTTGTAAAAACTTTTCCACAGGTAGTGAAAGTTGAGAAGGAAAGACGACTTCAGTTCCATAGACCAACTGAAATGGGGTATTACCAATTGATCTCTTGGTGGTTACTTTATCTTCCCAGAGAGAAAATTTCATCTTTGAATCCCAAGATTTGTTGTTATCCTCCAACAATTTTTTGATGATATTTACTATACTTTTGTTAGAGGAATCTGCCAAGCCATTACCTTGAGGGTAATGAGGAGTAGAATGAATGAGTTGGATTCCAAAATTTTAACAAAACTTGACCAGGGGTTCAACTTTAAAGGTTGCATCATTATCAGTCATAATCTTGTTAGGACATCCAAACCTTGACAAAAGGTCTTCCAGGAAGCCAATAATTACTTTATGTGTTGCATTTCTTATAGAGATGGCTTCTATCCACTTGGTGAAATAATCAGTGGCAGTCAGTATCCAACGATGTTGGCCACTTGAAGTTGGATGGATTTATCCAATGAAATCCAATCCCCATTGGTGGAAAGGACCAGATGCCATTATGGGTTTCAGAGGCAGGGATTTTAGTTGTTTCTTGGCTGAGAAATTCCAACATTTATCACAGGACCTGATTTTTACACATACATCAGTGAATATACTAGGACAAAAGTACCCATATCTGAGTATTTTATATGTTGTGGTCCTCCAAAAATGATGGTCTCCACACAGGCTATCATGAAAGTCAGACATGGTTTTGTTTGCCTCATCTAGGTCTAAGCATCTTAGAAGAACCACCATAGGATCCTTCCAATACAAAACATGATAAACAATGCAGTATCTGATTTCTTTGAGTTTTAACTCTCCCACCTTAGTCTCGTCAATTCTAGGTGGGGGTTGCAATGTTTGGAAGAAATGTATAAGGTCCTTGTACCAATTACACTCTGTCAATTTAGGACTTATTTTTGAGTTGTTGCTAGCAATATCAGTCTGTTGATATACATAATCTACATTCATGAAAGTAACTGCAATTTCTTTATAGTTTGATTTAGCTAATATCCTAGCTAAACCTTTCCCTTTCACCAACTTAGTAGGATTCATTTCAAGGTCAAAATCCAGAATTTTAGCAATCCAGTTACTCCTCTTTCCATCTATGTTAGGTTGGATTAAGATTTCTTTCACAGAAGCTGAAGGGACATAGGCAATAATTATGGAATGCAAAATATATAACTTGAAGTCTTTGAGGGATTTAACCAAATCATAAGCCTGATTTTCCATAATATCATACCTCACCTCTGCATCCCTTAATTCCCTGCTAAAGAAATAAATGGGTTGCTCCATCCCATCTATATTTTTCGGAAGAAGAATAGCAGCCAATGTGTCATTTAAGGCAAAAGAAAATATCAAAAAGTCTTTTGAATAATCAAGGATGATAAGAACAAGTGCCTCGGTCAATGCTTGTTTGATTTGATCAAAATAATTCCGAGCTTCAAGTATCCATTTTACCTCATTTCCCTTTCTTAGCATGGATGTGATAAAATTAACCAATTCGACAAAATTAGAGATGAATCTTCTCAAAAAAATTATTTTACCCAAGAAAGAATGAATCTCCTTCTTGGACCTAGGGATAGATAGAGTCCTGATGGCCTCTACTATACTTGGATCAATCCTCACCCCCTCTGTTGAGACAATGTGCCCCAACAACTTATCCTCTCTCATAGAAAACAAAGACTTCTTGGGATTGAGTGACAACCCAAACTTTCTACATTTTAGGAAAACTTTCTTCAAATGATGATAATGTTCCTTATCAAATCTTGAGAACATTGTAATGTCATCCAAATAGGTGACCACAAATTTGTCCTTTTCTCCAATGAAGGAAATATCCATTGCACGCTGAAAGGTTTCTCCTGCATTCATGAGACCAAAATGCATTTTGGAATACATGAATGTGCCCCAAGGAGTAGTAAAAGTTGTTTTCTCTCTATCTTCAGGTAAAACATAGATCTGATTGTAGCATGAGAAGCCATCACCCATGGACATCCTTGCTGAACCAGTCACCCTTTGCAAAATATGTTCCATCTTAGGCAAGGGATAATTGTCTTTCTTGGAACTCCTGTTTAGATTTCTGAAATCAACACAAAGTCTGATTTCACCATTATTTTTCCTCACATGGACTAGATTAGCCACCCACTCAGAGTACCTCAAAGGTATGATGATCTTAGMATCAAGCARCTTCTTCACTTCCTTTTCCATAATAGGAAGCAACATGTGGTTAATCTATCTTAACTTATGCATAAATGGTTTGGTATCATATTTCAAAGGAATTTTGTGTTCAATTATGCTTGTATCATAAGTTTGTAAGTCCTCATATTTCCAAGAAAATACATCAACAAACTCCTTTAATAATTTCACATATTCAGATCTTTGTTCCTCTGATAGACTTCTAGACAACTTGACATACTTGGGGTTTTTCTCAGTACCTAGATTGCATTATGTCACATCAGCTTCTTCATTTGAGCCCTTAGACTTTACAACCACATCATTTATATCAAACAGTCTCTCCAAAGGGACCAATCCTTTGGGAATAATGTTACTAAGCAATTGGACAATCTTGTGGTCTGCAATTTTGTTCAAGAATATGTCAGCATGAGGGTTTTTCTCGGTATCTTGATCTTGATCAATGTGAAGAGAAGAAATCTCTTCCACACTTTGCAGAAATATTTAATCTCAATATCATCCTCAAAAACCTTCCAATGTTTGACATTGTCAGGTATAGAGGGCCTATACTTCACTTCTACATCATACTTGAGTTTTGGGGGTAGTGGGATTTTGAAATTGCTAGTAGAAACAACCAAAGAATCAGCCATAGAATAATCTTCTCTAGGAACAAAAGAGATGTTAAAAGATAGGAAAAAATTATCAATGAGATCCCATACCTCATTTCTATAAGTCCTCAACCTTGGATGCTTTTCTTGATACATATTTCTTACCTAATGTACAATCAATTCTGCATCCCCAAAAACTGATAACTCCTCGATTTTGATATATTTAGTTGCCCTCAACCCAAAAGATAGAGCCTCATACTCTGCAACATTATTTGTAGTTTCAAACTCCAACTTATAAGACAAGGATATGACTTCTTGAGAAGGAGAAATAAAAACTACTCCAGCACCAACACTTTCTTTAGAATATTCCCCATCAAAATACATCTTCCAAACTTGGGTAACTTGAGGAGGTGTCTTACACATTGTTGGAGGTTGCTTTATGATTTATAAGGGTGTCTCGGGAACATCATTAAGCTGCAAAATACTGGATCCCAAATCAATGTCAACTGCATAAATAGGATGGTTTGTGGGATTAGCTTCATCACTAATAATGTAAGCTATTTGTGCTTCTCTATACAACCTTTTGTGCTCACCTCCAAACACAGGAATAGTGGCATATGAGAGGTCCATCTGCAATGTTCCTCCCAATATTTTAATCCAAGACCTTGAAAATAACATCCCAAACTTAGGGTGAACATCGACCACTACAATATCCATGACCACACTCTTCATGGGTAGTTGAAATATGGTAACAACCGGGTCTTTAATCACTCCAAGGAATTTCACCTTCCCGGAGTCAAAAGAGTATAGATCAATATATGTTTTGGTAATTTCAAGACCCAACTCATCCATGACAGATTTGGGCATTAGGTTATTAGATGCACCTGAGTCCATCAAGAAATTGTGCAGAATTTTATCATGAATATTCAATGAGATGTAAAAGGGAGGAGAGGAGTCATCCCTATCTTCTACCAAGGGTCCCAATATGAGTAATGGTTTTCAATATTGTAATTTCACTAAGTCTGTTGAATGTGAAGTAGGCTTAGGCTGCAACATTTTGGAAAGGTACCTCTTAAATTCTTCATTCTTTATCAACTCTAAAAATGGGATTGGAATCTCAATTTTCTATATTTCATTTCAAAGCTGAAAGAACAAGAATATTTCAAGATCTCTTTAATTTCTGGAACAGGGGCCTTAATCATAGTTTGATTGTTTGGTTCCTCATTTTCTTTACTGACTCTAGTCACTATTTTAGAATAATTTTTTTATTTCTTAGGCTAATTGGAAGTACCAGTCTTTCCTTCCTTCTGTTTACACCTCGAGTTGTACTTCTTTTGATTTTCTTTTGTTTTCTCTCCTTTACTCAATTCATTTAGTTGATTGTTCATAAGAGATTCTTCATAGGCAAATTGATTTAAATGAGGGGAGGTAGAGATGTCACCTAGACAATGAATTTCCTGATCGTCTCCTTCATATTCTCCTTCTTCATCATCAACCATGTTATTTTGAAGAGGAGTTTGAACCTTTTGGTCATCTCAAATTCCTCTGATCCCTTTGAAAGATCTAAGGAGCATTATTTTGTCTTTTGAAATTACCCATGTTGACAATATCTTGTGTGTTTCTGTTAGTTTTTCTTCCCTCAAGTTTCATTTTTTCCATCTCTGCAGAAAGTGATTTATCCAATTTAGTTAATTCATCCACCTAAGGGTTGACACCAGAAGATTAAGAAGTTGAAACCTCATATTTTTGTTTTCTTCTCTCTCTATCAAATTTTCCTCTTAGTTTATCAGTTGTCAATATATGTGATTTCACTTCCAATGTTGCATCTTGCATATGAGATAAAGAGGTATATCTTCTCTCTCTCAACATGAGGCAAAATTCAGGATCAAAGGCACTAGCACAAGTTATTTTGTCAGAGGTTTCAATAGGTTTGATTTCTGTAGGGATTTTATTGTACATTTTATTAAACCTTTTGGAAAAATCTGAAACGAATTCCCCTTTTTTTCTCTTGAGTGACCCAAACTCTATAATATAATACAAAAAATCCTTCTTATCACCCCAATGCCTTAAAAAGGCATCATCAAGGGCTTCAATCCCATCAATTGATCCAAGTGGTAAACCCCTAAACCATTTCTTGGATTCACCATCAAGGATTTGTACAAAAACTCTCATCCATACATCCTCATTTTCAATGTTTAGATTATCAGCATAGCTATAAAAAGCTGCAAAATTCTCTTCTGTAGTTATGTTCTATTCTTCTATGAACTTAGGCATGTACTTAAGATAGTCTCCTACTAGGAGAGCATTTGTAGGTTGAGGAAGCACAAGAGGAGCATACCTAGAAGCCAGTATGGCATCCATCCTATTTCTAGGAGGGCTTGCACCTGCCATTTGATTATGAAGAGGAGGATTATAAAATCTAGGAGAACTAGGGGGAGACTTGATTGGCAAAAATACAGTCTGAATGATGGGTAGCTTAGGAGAAGGAAGAGTATAGGATGGATAAGTTTCAATTTTAACAAATAGAGGCTGAGTCTTGGAAGAGGATGGTGAAAAATCCAAGGGAACTGAGGTTCCTTCTTATTTGGTCAAGACAAATTTAAAATATGGAGGAGAAGGAGAACCTATGGTAGAAAAATCCTCTAGAATCTCAAGTCTAAACCAATT
This sequence comes from Picea engelmannii, assembly GCA_009831015.1. Taxonomy (NCBI): domain Eukaryota; kingdom Viridiplantae; phylum Streptophyta; class Pinopsida; order Pinales; family Pinaceae; genus Picea; species Picea engelmannii. Next base: position 85,175 of record ML824978.1, read on the forward strand.
TACAACATCATGTGAGGCAAGCACTTCAAAATTTTCAAAGCTCTCTTCTTTCAACTGGGGGGAAAAAGAGGAATACTCTACAGGGAAATCTCCAAGACCTAATTTTTTAGGAGTTTCAACAAAAGGTAAAAGAGGAGGACTATTTACAACTACTAGTGTTTTAAAAGTAGAATCGAGAAACTTTCTAGTTGTGCCTAAAATAATAGTTGAAAATCCTTCTTGAGAATCTTTTCATTTCTTGATGATCTTCTCTGGGTCAGCTTCAGGTGTATCCATAGGTAAATGTGGAGTAGACCTCATGTGTCTACCTTTAGGAGCCATAGCTGAAACAATGGAGTCGCCAGGTGCAAACTGTAGTCTTCAATTTACTGATTACTATTCACCCTCAGAATCAGTATTTTCCTTTGTCGTTCAATCCTAGGGAAATGTTTTCAATATGTTCCCTGCCAATGTCGCTAAGAATGATGGAACTAAAAGTCACACTTTGACTGCTAAAGTGTAAGCTCGACACCTATCAGAAGGTTTAAAGATAAATTTTTATGATAATGTCAAATGGATCAAAACTCATTCAGAACAGTGAAAATAAAAAAAGGTTCCAAAAAAGATGTATCAGCAAATGAGGTCTTGGCTAACTTAGATCAGGGTTTTACAGAGTAAAACGAATAGATAGAAGACTTAATGAGAAAATGAAAATGTCTACCACTCACATCATATTATACTAGAAGACATCTGAGGAAAGTCTTTTGACATAAGAACTTCTTTAATCAAAAGATAAACTCTAAGACAATCATAGCAGCATCACAACGAAACCTCCATTGCAATACAGATACAATAAATCAAATGAATCATTCAAATGACAGTAAATCAGAGTAGGATTGAGTTAAGATAATGGAAAGAAATCGATTTCTATTAATAAAAAAAGTCTCAAGTATAATACAAAAAATCCAGAGATGAATCTGTAGCTTCACAACTTCAAAAAGGTATGAGTCGCATTACAATCCTTTGAACAATTCAATGATTTTCAATCTCTATCTTATATCCTAGGATGTCAATGACATCTTTACAATTCGAATTTCCATTTTTGCCTAGGATTCCCACACCTAAAGGTGGATTAACTACAGTGTTGTAACACTTTCCTTGTGGTTGGGTCGAGCTTTTACAAACCTACAAATTGCGCTATAACATTTTGCCGCCATTTTTGGGGAAGATTTTGAATGTTCTTCATACCCTAACGACATTTTGGTAAGCTATCCCAAATCCTTTCTCTTATATTATCTGGCGACTCCAGCCGAGGAACGTTCCCCTTCCACCTTTCTTGATGAGTTCATCTTGAAACTCATATGGCGACTCCACCTTCCCAGAACCCTTCCTTTCCCCCTTTTCATCCTTTGATTAGCCTTGATCTCATCTGGTGACTCCATTGAGGTGTCCTTTTATTTAATGGAAATATGGCATCGTGGGATGAACCCCCATCCAAAAATTGTTATGCCTCGAAGAAGGAACTTTTACAGATGGAAAAGGAAAAGGATGCCAATAAAGTTGTTGAGGAAATGATGAATCACATAAGAGAATTATTTCCTACCCTTGACGATGAAGAAGTATTCGAATAACATACATATGAAGAAAATAATCAAGAAGAGAACAAAACGAGTTGTGACCCTTTCGAAGACCTTGATGATGCTTTATTCCATGACCTTGAAAGTGAAGAAGTGTCGAATGAAACCTTCGATATCATAGATCCCATTGAAGAAAAGCAAGCAAAGAACTATGCACTCAAAATCAAGCCTCTTGTGATGAAGAGGCGATGGAGGGGCTTGTCTATAAAAAGAAACAATAATTACGATAAAGTGCAACATATGCAGACATTGCTATATTTGATCCCATTTGATGAAGGCGATGTCCAACCTTGTTTACCTCCTAACATTGAAGACACGATCATTCTCAATGATGAAGAATTTGAAGGTCCAGTTGAAGACGTCCATGCGTCTACTCCTCCTACACACAAATACGAAAAGATGGTCAATTTCATTCATATTGATGGTCTTATGAAAAATTGAAAGAAACAATGGTGGGGGTCCAAATGGAATAGGCGAGTGTCCACCAATATCCACGTGGATCATTTGAACCTTAGGATCTGGAGTTAATAAATGAAGACCTGGCGATCAGAGTGTCTTTTGAACAAGCTGGATGTATGCGTTACTACGAAAGGATCCAAGGATATAATGTGAAACTACCTGAGTAGTTCGCCCTCAATTTTACTGGGGTTAGCGCAATAATTGCGGGAATCACTTTCCAAGCGTCAGAAGAAACTTTGTCACCTGCGACGGAGAACCCTCCGCGTGGAGAAAAATGGTTTAAAGGCATACCTTTAGACATTTTATGTTATATGGATTTCATCAAGCCCGAATGTCAAAATCGGAAAATTGGAGCCGGCATTCCAAGTCAGTATCTCCTAGAGCCTTTCAAGAAACTTTTGAAGATAATCAGAAAATATTTCACCTCTGAAAGAAGGTTCGACATGGTGTATCCATACCACATCAGGTTACTGATGCAATTCACAGGGAAAAATCCCTTAAACTTACCTTTCTTCTTGTGGTGAAGCCTGGGAAAGATGGTAGAAAATGTCCAGGCCAAGGTTGATAAGCCATGGAACAATTTATTCCATTTTTCATTAATTAAGATGTTAGTGGTTGAAGAATTGAGACATTGGAACAAGGACTGGAATTCTTTTATGATTTCAGATAACTTTCCTAGAGATCCTAAAGGAGAGATTTCTCTATCTGCAGAGGAATCAACACTTCATAGTTCAGAGGTGAGAAAGGAAGATGTTACTAAAAAAAGAAAAGGGAAAGAAATATAAGACTCATCATTCAGTCAACCAACATCTCAAAAGAAAAGAAAGTCAAGATTGACTGATAAAACTGAGGAGACCCAAGCTCCCAGTAAATCACGCACCAAGTCCTCTACCAAGATATTTCCAATACACACAGTTCAGCTAAAGCCTGTTGAAAGTGAAAATAAGGGAATTGATGAAATATAAGTGGAGTTAGGTGAGGAAAATCCAAGTACTCAGGAAATGAAGCAACAACTAAAGCAAGCACAACATGTTATAGGCCAATTTTATCAAGAAAATGGAGAGTTGAGAAGACAACTGGCATAAATGATTATTGAAACACCAGCTTCGAAGAGTCGAGCAAGTCATTTATTTCCTACCTCACCCACATCGAGAGAAAAGAATGTAAATTAGATTAAAAAACATCTCATAGAGGCCAAAGATGTAGTCATTGAGCTTAGGGAGGAACAGAGGATGTCAGAGGAAAAAATCACGGAACATTTCAAAGAGTGTAGAATAGTGATTGATAATGCATGTGTAGCTCTCTCCGGTGCTCAATCAAAACTGAAAAGAAATGTGGTTTTGTTGAGACACGTTAAGAGTTTGAACAAACGAAACTTGTCTTTAAGAAAAACAGTCAGATATTTAAGGTTGAAGGCGAAGTTGGAGGAAGAAGATAAGGATGAGCTAAATCCCCTAACTGGATTTGCAGAAGCATGAGTAAGGGAGATCCATTTTTATATTTATGGGTCATGCCATGAAATATTTCTCCATACACAGCCTTCTCTCTTACGTTAACAAGAAGTCATACACAACACTTGCGTAGTGAATATTCACTGCACAAATGTTGTAAGCATACCTGATGAGAAGGGAAGGTATTAATGAAACACATGCAATTTTTGAAGGGCATACATGGTCCCCAATTGTTGCTGCCACTTGAAGTTGTGCGAGCGACCACAAATGGACATCCACTACACAAACTTGCCACAGACATGCTATAGCCAGTAATCACATAGAACAAACCAGAGTCTATTATACAAAGGTGATAGAGTTTCTAGTAGTACGCATGATTACTCGGGCACCCCTTAGAAGAAAACGTTGATTTATCACAACCAGATGGTCGAATCTTACTCATGACCAAATGATTGAAACAAATATGTTGGTTGTGTTATGATTGGACGTAGCTAGGTTTCTATTTTTAGTAAATTTTGTTGAAGAGGTTGTCCAGGGGAAGAGTAACTGAATCCAGGATTCTAGGGGGAAGTAGTTCGAACCTAGCAGCCCAGGAGGGCATTAGTTTTCTATAACCTTGGATCTTTTTATGTAATCCAGATTGGAAAAAAAGTGTAGACATAGCACTCTTGAATGTAATTTTCTGAATCTGATAGAAATATAAATGTAGAGGTCTTGAAGCTTTCGATGAAAAGATTCTAGTGGTGGTGGTTTGATGTATTTTGATCCTATCTTCGCATGTACTTCTTGTTTCCTGCAAATTCATGTATGTTTCATTCGTTTAAATTGGAAATATTTAAAGAGTTTAAAATTCATTTCGTGGTGCTTTAGACTTGACCATTTAAACTCTGTGTTTTCTTCTAAGTTAGGTTGGAATTCATCTCTAATGGTGCTCTGATTTTCTTTATGTTTCTCCTTTCTTTCGCCATACACAACGATATTGAAAATGAAATACCATTACCTATTTATCCTTTGTCCTCTAAAATATTTCCCTACCAGTCATTGATTTCTCTTGTTTTTATGGGGTTGACTCCATAGCCGAAAAAGTACTATACTTACTTGTCAGCAAAACTAGAAAAACAACTTTCTCAAGCATCTAAATCTAGCCGTCAGTCCAAAGTTATTATCTGTCAGAGAATAGGTCTTAGAGAGAGCCCTCACTAGATTGGGAAGGCTATTTTCCAGTCTTAAAGTTGGTTTGTAGGTTACCTTGGTAGATCGCTTTCTTTAGCCCAACAATTTACCAAGTGCTAAAATTTTGGCGCCGCTACCAGGGACGGAATTGAAAACTTTCCCTAGGAAAAAATGACCAAAGTTGTAGATTTGATTCCTGAGGGTAACAGTGAATCAGATACATATATTGGTTGAAACTTATTTTACCCTAACGACTTCATTGAATAAGATCAGTAGCATAAAGTAGTATGAATTAGAAATCCTAGCTCCTAATAAATTTTACACTAGAGCGAACCTTGATCCATAGCCTGCAACATCTGTGTCTGATCCTAAAAAACCTCTACACAAAAGAAAGGAAAAGATAACAAACTCAGTATATTACCTGAACAAGAACCTATATTTACCTAAATACGGGGTAAAAAGAATTTATGACCTTGACTTCGATTTATTATTTGAACAAACCTTGTTCAGATCCAAATCATAATCGTATTTGAATGAAATCATCTTCGATGAGAAAAAGTCCCAATCTTTGATACCAACCAACCCCACTCAAGTTGTTGTAATTTCCACTTAGACTATTCATCCAGTTCAAACTCCTCCTAGAGTCATGGCTGCTAGATTCTCTCCTCTCACCTTGCCTTCCCAATTACATGATTTACCTTAGGATTATAATCAGAGAATTAAATTATATGATGCTTGTTGGATTACTGAGAGGGGGGTGAATCAATAATAGAGAAATTTAATCCTTTTTTCCATAAAATGCGAGTGTTATATCAATGTAGCATTATCATCCAATATTTGCAGAGTAAATAAACAATGAACAAATGAGAAATCATACACATACACAGTACACCGGTGTTTTATGTGGAAAACCAAAGAGGGAGAAAACCACAGAATGTTTTTTCTTATATGTCTTTAAGAATTACATTCATTGGAAGCACCAACTTCCTTTGTTTTCCAGCTTCAACCAGAAGGAGGCTCCAACCCCCTAGTTTCTCAGGCTACAACCTAAGGGAAGCTCCAACTCCCCAATTCTCTGGCTACAACCAGAAGGAGATTACAACCCCCTATTTTCTCCGGCTACAACCGAAAGGTAGATACAACCACCTGTCTTTGCCCCGTCCAACCACCCTGACGTAGAAGTAGAATGATGGAACCACTGTCACACTATCACTGTGAGATATAATGTTGTAAACCTGCACCAAACAACCTATACCAATAACTTGAACCATGCATCAACTTGTACCTCAACCTATAATCAACTTGTACCATAAACAAGTGCATCAACCATGCACCAACCTATAACTGAACATGTACCATGAACAAGTGCATCAACCATGCACCAACCTGTACCATGAAAAAGTGCATCAACTATGCCCCAAATATGTACCAATCATGCATCAAATAAACATAAACTATGACTCATCAAGATGTACCAACATCATCAACTATACACCTCATGTATGTGCCAACTCATTAACTACTTGTCTCAACCATGTAGCCAACATGTACCTCAACCAAAATCCCTCATCAATTTCATCATCCAAATATGATTTGTAACTCTGTAATAGACCTGGTGTATATGATCACATACCTGCAAACCTTCCTTAACTTTAACAACAAGAGACTAGCATTTTCATCAAACTTTACTTTAGTCTCACATGACTAATTTTGGATCAGTCAAAAACCCTAACTTGCAATAATCATAACTATGTACCTATAATGAATAAATATCTAAAAATGATATACAATTTTCTTGACTGTCTTTTATGCAATTCCTCCATATTTCACTACTTGGAACCTCTCAGAAAAGTATTTATAGAAAAAATGGCATACCTTGTTGAATTCTGGCATATTCTAGAGAGATAACTTGTAGAGCATGCCCCGCACAGAATATTTGTTGTATGGATCTAAAAATTGTACACATAATACTACAGACTGTAATCTAACAAATACATTTTGTCTTACTGAATTTGTATCTATTATGAAGAAGTTGTAATGTTTTTACCTGAAACACCTGTTTTAAACTAGTTTCAAGACTAGCCACAAACCCTATTTTCCACAGCGTGTAACTCCAAAACTACAACGACCCACAAGATGAAATTTGTATCACAACTACTTGGATATGTTTCCTCAATGGCCTCCCAATTTCATGGTCTGAATCATTCTAGAAAAAAAATTATTGTGAAAATGGTGAGATGACCTGTAAATAACATACCTTAGAAAGCATCATCAAAAGAATTTATCCTCCTTTGAATTTCATCCTTCTTTACTTCACCTTCCCTCTGAAATTCGGCTTAGATATCCTTTTGTTACCTCAGTCACCTGTAGATATTCAATATTCTCAAGTGTAATTAAAATGAGAGAGCCTTGCCTCTTATTTATACTTTCATGTAGCTTCCTCAAGGGGTTACATTTTAACCATCTTAACCCACTTTCCTTATTTTAGGGTTAACCCACTTCTAACCACTTGTCCACTTAGTAATTTATCCA
>ML824978.1:92442-108924 GCA_009831015.1 Picea engelmannii
TTTGACTTATAGTACACTCATCACTTCACTTTATTATTTACCTTCTAAAATCTCTTAAACCACTTTGACTACTTTGACCTTTTGGGGCTTCTAAATGACTCATGAGGGTTCTCCAACTTCACATGGCCATAACTCTCTAACCATGAAGAGTTATGTGACGTTCCACATACCACTAGAAATGGCATGGCATGTACTATCCATATAGAATATTCTTACCTGCAAATATATCAAAACTCATACCATTATTCGTCAAACAAACTTGGGTCCATTGCCCAAACCTTTCTCCAACTTCACATGGCCATAACTCTCTAACCATGCAGAGTTATGTGACATTCCACATACCATCAGAAATGGCATGAAATGTACTATCCATATGGAATACTATTACCTTCAAATATATCAAAACTCATACCATTATCCATCAAACAAACTTGGGTCCATTACCCAAACCTTTGTGCTACTGAAATTTTCTACCAGACTTTCTTCAAGGGTTGACATCAATGACAACCAACCCAAATAATCAACAATGCTAAAGGGAATGATTCAACTCAAAAACACTTAGATTGGTTTAATGACTTTGTCGACCTAGAAGAGGTAGATTATGAGGTTGCAAAAACGAGATTGTTTGCACAAAGTCTCTCATGTAAGGTCAGAAAATGGTTCAAAGCTCTTCCAACAATGAGTATCCCTAATTTTGCATCTTTTGAAACATTTTTTCTTGCCAGGTGGGGTGATAAAAATAATCCCCTTCAGTTACTAACTTGGTACAATACTACAAAAATATCACCAAATGACATAGTACAAGAGTTCTCAACCAGATTTATGAATGTTTATAATTCAATTCCTACAGAAGTGAAACCTCGTCCCGGTGTTTCCCAACTTTGATATGTTGATTCTTTTGACAGTCACTTTTCCTTGTTGTTAAGATAAATAAGGTCCAACACATTAGATGATATGATGAGTGATGCAATTGAAGTAGAGGTAAATTGATGGCATCAGGGAAGATCAAACATAATAATGATAGAAGTGTGAAGAAGGTCCAATGGGAAGCAGAACCCTCTACGTCTCAATCATCAGACAAGAAATTTGATTTGATGATGAAGACTATGGAAAGACTCATGGAAAGGATGTTCGTGGAGAATAATCTTGCCACCAGGGATCAAACTGATTTTCAGCCCAGAAATCAAAATTTTAGAAGAGCCCTAGTTCCACAGATCAAGTAAAGAGACTAGAGGGATCAAGGTGATCAACAAATAAAACCTCCTTTCCAAAACAACTATGCAAACAAATATTTTGATCAAATAATCGAAGACCATATGCATTTTTGTGACGATACATAAACAAACATGTTCTTAACCAAAGGAGAACATGATCAATTTATGGATGCAAATGATAAATTTATGTAGGAAAATGATGATATGTTGTCATCGAAAAAAGAAGAGTTTGGGAAAGGATACCACAATGCTATTATGCAGCCTCAGAAGCAGTATAACCTCAGAAGTAAAAGGGCGCCTGCAAATCTTCCAAAGGCGAATCCTATAAGGGAACTTCAGATAAATACACCTTCTTCAAGCCAACTGAAGAAAGATAATTCAGTAAAGGATGTAATGGAGAAAGGAAAATCAAATGAAGAACCCCAAAATAAAATACCTGAGGCAAGAAAGGAAATGATCATCAAAGAGGTAGAAAAAGCTTTGTCTCCTTTTAATTTTGAAAGAGAAATGGATAAAATCAAAATTTGTGTTCCATTTAATGAGCTGATTAAAAATGGAGAATATAGAAATCAGATTATTTAAATGCTAAAAATGGAAGAAGCCCCTGACACCTTGAACATACAAGATGATCACCCTGCTATCTTGTTCGTCCCGAGTGTGGAAGAGAGTGGCGATGTTGATGATGTTCCTCCTTTCTATGTTAGCCTTAAAATTCATGACATGACCTTACATAATTCCATGTTAGATTTAGGAGCATCACAAAATTTGATGCTCAATGTGGTCATGGATGAGTTGGGCCTAGACATTACAAGACCTTATAAGGATCTTTTCTCTTTTGAATCAAGGAAGGTGAAATGATTAGGTTTACTCAAAGATCTAGTCGTATCATTGTCTCAAATCCCATCGAAAAATATGATCATTTATGTGGTAGTTGTCGACATCCCTCCAAAATTTGGCATGTTGTTATCTAGATCTTGGGCTGCAAAGTTGAAAGGAACTTTGCAAATGGACATGTCATATGCTATTATCCCTGTTTTTTTCCAAGAAAGGAGGTTGTACATAGAAGTGTTGCTCAAGTACACGATGAGTAGAAAAACTCAACCAAATAATCATCCTATTTACTCTGTTGATAATGAAGTGTGTTCCTCTAATTTCTATAATAACTTGAGTTTTGAAGAGGGGGAGCCAACAATTTTCATGGCTATCAAAGAAAAAATTTAGCATTGAACAGAGGAAATTACAGATCAACAAAACAGTGGAGAGGATGAAATGTGGAATATGATTTTTGATGGAGCTGCTAGCAAGGAAGGGGATGGAGCTAGTGTGTGGATTAACTCCCAAGATGGGTACAAAACTATGTTCTTACAAGCTCGCTTTTGATTGTAACATTAATATGGCCAAATATGAGGCACTGATTTTGGGATTAAAGACTTTAAAATAATTGGGTGATAGAAGGATCGTTGTACATGGGGATTTTGAGCTTGTCATTAACTAGGTAAAGGGTATATATCAATCCAAGCATCCTATATTGAGAGCATATAGGAATTTAGTGCTTGATCTTCTTGAAGAGTCTTCATAATAAAATGTCTCAGTGTTTCCTAGGGGGGAAAATCAAATTGCAGATGCTTTGGCTACTTGAGCTTCGGTTTTCAAAATTCCAATTTTTCCTAATAAAAAGTATGAAATTGAATTCAAAAATAGGCCATCAGTACATGATAACATTAAATATTGGCAAGTAATTGAAGACGACAAATAGGTAGACAAATTCCTTCAGATGAGTGGCGAATTCGCTATTTTAAATATTGATGATGAGTTTTGTTGTGAAGTGAATGAAGATGCATCTGTGTTCAAAAATAATGACCTTTTTTAGAATTAGATTACTGCAAGAGATATAGTGCAACTAAAAAATAACATCATTTCCAAAGGCTTGGTCCCATTAGAAAAGATTTTTGGAAACAATGATGTAGCAAAAAATCCTAAAATCACTGCAAACAATGAGGATATAGAAGATTGCAACATTGGGACTCAAGAAGATCCCAAGATCATAAAACTGTAAAAAACACTCAGTCCAGAAATCAAACAGAGGTATATCAGCCTTATGAAGGACTTCCTTGATGTCTTTGCATGGATTTATAAAGATTTAAAGGTCTATGATACTAAGGTAATTCAACATGTAATTCCCATCAAGGATGATCATAAACCTTTCAAGCAAAAGTTGAGAAGAATCAACACTCTGATGTTGCCATTGATTGAAAAGGAGGTAAGGAAATTGTTTGATGCCAAGATTATTGTGTCCTTACGATTTTCCAAGTGGGTGGCTAACCTAGTGCCTGTCGAGAAGAAAAGTGGTCAGATAAGATTATGTGTAGATTTTCAGAATATAAATAGGGTGTCTCTCAAATACAATTACCCACTTCCTAAGATGGATTACATCCTGCAAAAGGTGGTGGGGTCTCAGAAGATATCAATGCTTGACGGTTTTTCTAGATACAACTAGATTATGGTGCATCTGGATGACCAAGAGAAGACAACTTTTACAACACCTTGGGGCTCTTTTATGTATGTGAAAATTCCTTTTGGGCTTATGAATACTAGAGAAAATTTCCAAAGGGCCATGGACATAGACTTTTCCGATGAAAAGGATAAGTTTATTCTGATTTACTTGGATGATATCACTATATTTTTGGATTCCGATGATCAACATCTCGAACATCTAAGAAAGGTTTTCCAGAAATGTAGAAAGTTTGGCATCTCGTTAAATCCAAAAAAATCAAACTTTGGAATGCAAGAATGAAAATTTCTTGGACACGTTATTTCAAAAGAAGGCATAAAAATAGACCCCAACTAAGTGGAAGCAATTCTGAAGATCGACACTCCCAGGAGCAAGAAAGAGGTACAATCTTTCCTAGGAAAAGTAAATTTTCTGAGGAGGTTCATTCCCAACTTGGATGAGATCATAAAGTATATCACAAATATGCTCAGGAAAGGAAATGAAATAAAATGGTCTCCTGAAGCTAGGAAGTCTTTTGAATATATTAAAGTGGCGTTGACCAAAGTTCAAGTGTTAGCCAACCCAAATTTTGCAAAAGATTTTATCTTGTTTTCCTTTGCCTCAGAACTCACCATTGCTGGTGTTTTGTTGCAAAACGATGATCACAACTTTGAAAAACCCATAGCTTATTGTAGTAGGACATTGAGAGGCTCCCCACTAAGGTATGACATCATGGAAAAACAAGCATATGCCTTGGTGAAGGCCCTTAAAGAATTTAGAAATTATATTTTACATTCCCATGTCATTACTTACGTGCCTAGCAATTATGTAAAGGATATTTTGACTCATCATGATCTTGAAGGGAGAAGGGAAAAATGGATAGCAGTAATGTTGGAGTATGAACTCGAAATCAAGCCTACAAAGATGATTAAGGGTCAAGAGATTGTAAAATTAATGGCACAGTCAAATTGTGATTTTTGGGAATCAATTTTATTGTTGATTTGTCAAAAAATTAAGAAGAAGAAGCAGTCCCATAGATATCCCATAAGTTCCTCGATTCTCCTTGGTATGCTGATGTTATTTATGTATTAAGAAACTTACAAGATCCTCCCAAATTGAGCAAAACCAAAGCTAGATTTTTGAAGTTGAAAGCAACAAAGTTTGCATTCTGGACAATTCTCTGTATTGGAAATATCTAGGTGGGATCTTACTAAATTGTTTGCTTGAGGAAGAAATGAAAATGGCTATTAATAAGCTCCACAAAGGTGACTGTGGGGGACATCATTATTGGAATACCACTGCACACAAAATATTGAGGGTAGGGTTCTATTGGCCTAGTATTTTTTTTTATGTATACAAGGAAGTTTCCAGCTGCTATGAATTCCAGATCTTTGATGGAAAAAGAAAGTTGCAGCCCCTACCTTTAAATCCTTTCTTTGTTGAAGCACCATTCATGCAATGGGGCCTTGATTTTATAGGAGAAATTTATCTGCCATCCTCAACTCATCATAGGTGGATACTGACAGCCACAAACTGCTTCACCAAATGGATTGAAGCGGTCCCCACAAGGCAAGCTATTGATACTGTCATCATTCAATTTTTAGAGAGTAATATTTTGTCTAGATTTGGTTGTCTAGTAAAGATCATTACTGACAATGCAGTGGCATTCAAATCTAAGAAAATGGGTAAATTCTGCAGTGACTATAACATAACTCTAGGCCATTCCACAACTTATTACCCATAGGGTAATGGGTGGCTTAATCGTCTAACAAAATCTTGACCATGATTATTAAGAAAATTTTGCAGGAAAACAAGAAATCTTGGCACAAAAAGCTCATCTATGCGTTATGGGACGACATAATCACCACTAAAAGGTCTATTTCCACATCACCTTTTCAGATTGTATATGGTACAGAGGCAATTTTTTCTACCTCATTAGGATTGCTAGTAAGGAGATTGATGCAAGAGAAAGAAGCTGAACCAAATGATGCTCCAAGGAGAATAAACCAATTGGTCCATGTCCAAAAAATGAGAGAATAGATCTTCAATAAATCATAGCTGCACCAAGATAAAATGAAAAGAATTTTCGACAGACGCACCAAATAAGATGATTTCAGGGTGAATGATTTGGTATAAAGTGGGATGCAAGAAATGAAGACAGAGGGAGGCATGGGAAGTTTGATCATATTTGGATGGGACCATTCAAGATTGTTGCATACCATGGGAACAATGCCTATTTGCTGCGAGAGCTTAATGGAGATCTTATTGGTGGGGGACCTGTGAATGGTAGGTTTCTCAAACATTATCTTGTTTAACAAATTTTTTCAGTCTCTTGATGTCAATGTAAATAACCACTTTTATTTTTAGATAAATCATTTCGAATCAGTAATCAATAGAAAATTGAAGCTCGAAGTGAAGGCCTTAAGTTTATGCTGAATTTAGTCATAGTTGTGTCAACAGGGTCTTGAAACAAGTTTGTTTTGTCATTTTAGAGTCTTTGAGTCAAATAAATCCCAATGGTCATGCACTTGGTCTATTGTTCTTTGCTACCTCACTGGGAGGATAGCATCCCCATTGGAGCCAGTTGTTAGCACCGTGATTTTCGCAATTATAGTCAGTCCTAGATGATTCATAGTTTGTGCGTCAAAGTTTATAAGGTCAGTGACCAAATAAAGAGTGGTTCAAAATTATCGAGTAACGGGTCTGGCCATAAGTTGGTTAAAGGGGTGTAGGGTTCGTCACGTTTAAATCGTAAAGGTCCACTTCCCTAAGTCTCGAGTCATGTCGAAAAGTGGAAATTATGTACCAAAATCGAGTCAAGTGGTTGGGATAAAGGTCATGTCTAAAGATATTATGAGCATCATTCCCTAATCATGAAGTCAGAATAGTAAACAATCATGGCACTTCTATCATTTGTACTTTGCACACTTCAAAAGTGTACCCATTGCATGAGTTTGCTGCACAAATCTTCAACCTGTTTTCAAACTTCTTGTCGCCATGGATTTACTGTCCTTTTCCATGATTTCATTCTGTATTCGTTCAAGCATAAATATTGGTCACCCTCCCTGCCTCTCCTTCACTTTAAAATTTTGTGCGTCATCCGTAGTTTTTTTAGCAAGCTATGGAGCCCTTCGCTATGTAAAAGTTATTTGTTGCCAGTCGTTACATAAGTCTACTGTGTCGATTTTGCTGCGTCTCCTCCATTGTTTTCAACCATTGCTTAAAGTCTTTTGGAGCTCGCTGCAAACTAGATTTTTGAATAAGTTGTTTCTTTTCACAGTCATCCTTCTTCCTTATGAATTTCCTACTATCGCACCAATTTTTCCACTGCGCCGAAATTTTCCATCATGCACCAAGTCTCCGATTGTTGTTTGCTACCACGTCGAGTTTCCCCACTGCATCGATTTTTTCTATCGCACTTTATTGTCGCGCTGAGTTTTACCACTATGCTGGATTCCTCCATCGCACTTTACCACTGCGCCAAGTTTTCCCACTGCACCGAATTCCTCCGTCGCGCTTTACTGCTGGGCCATAATTCTTTTTTACTAATTGGTTTTCTGCGCAGAGAGGGTATTACAATTCATTACTGCACACGTGAAATCAATATTAACCAACATCATGACATCTTCCCAAAGAAAAATAAAGAATGCGAGAAGTGGCAGCGCCGTGAGGTTTGAACCTCAAGATCTGGAGTTAATAAATGAAGACCCTACGATCAGGGCGTATTTTGAACAAGTCGTATGTATGCATTTATGTGAAAGGATCCAAGGATATAATGTGAAACTAGCTAAGCAGTTCACCCTCAATTTTACTGGGGTCGGCGCGACAATTGCGGGAATCACTTTCCAAGTGACGGAAAAAACTTTGTCAGCTGCGACGGAGATCCCTCCACATGGAGAAAAATGGTTTAAAGGTATGCCTTTAGACATTTCATGTTAAATGGATTTCATCAAGCCCGAATGTCGAAATCGGAAAATTGGAGCCGACATTCCAAGACAGTATCTCCTAGAGCCTTTCGAGAAACTTTTGAAGATAATCAGAAAATATTTCACCTGTGAAGGAAGATTCGATAGGGTGTATCCATACCACATCAGGTTACTGATGCACTTCACAGGAAAAAATCCCTTAAAATTACCTTTCTTCTTGTGTCTAAGCTTGGGAAAGATGGAAGATAGTGTCCAAGCGAAGGCTGATCATTCAGGGAACAATTTATTCCATTTTTCATTAATTAAGATGTTAGTGGTTGAAGAGCAAAGACATTTGAACAAGGAATGAAATTCTTTTTTGATTTTGACTAACATTCCCAGAGACCCTAAATGAGACATTCCTCTATCTGCAAAGAAATCAGCGCTTCATAGTTCAGAGGCAAGAAAGGAAGATGTTACTGAAAAAAGAAAAGGGAAAGAAATAGAAGACTCGTCATTCAGTCAACCAACATCCCAGAAAAGCAGGTCAAGATTCACTGATAAAACTGAGGAGATCCAAGATCCTAGTAAATTGCGCACCAAGTCCTCTGCCAAGAGATTTCCCATACACATAGTTCAGCTAGAGCCTATTGAATGTGAAAATAAGGGAATTGATGAAAGACAGGTGGAGTTAGGTGAGGAAAATCCAAACACTCAAGAAATGAAGTAGAAACTAAAGAAAGCACAACACGTTATAGCCCAATTTTATCAAGAAAACAGAGAGTTGAGAAGATAGTTGGCATAAAATATTATTGAAACACCAGCTTCACAGAGTCGAGCAGGTTCGATATCCCCTACCTTTCCCACAGTGAGAGAAAAGAATGTAAATTGGATTAAAAAACAACTCAGAGAGGCCCAAGATATAATCATTGAGCTTAGGGAGGAACATAGGATGTCAGAGGAAAAAATTACGGAACATTTCAAAGAGTGCAGACAAACTATTGATAATGCATGTGCAACTCTCTCCAATGCTCAATCAAAACTAAAAAGAAATGCGGTTTTGTTGAGATAGGTGAAGAGTTTGAACAAACGAAACTTGTCTTTAAGAAAAACAGTCAGAGATTTAAGGTTGTAGGCGAAGTTGGAGGCAGAAGATAAGGATGAGCTAAATCCCCTAACTAGAGTTGTGAAATCATGAGTAAGGGAGCTCCATTTTTGTCTTTTTGGGTCATGACATGGAATCTTTCTCCATACATAGCATGCTTTCTTATGTTAACAAGAAGTCAAACACAACAATCACGCAGTGAATATTCGTTGCACAAACAATGCAAGCTTACTTGATGAGAAGGGAAGGTATTAATGAAACACATGCAAGTTTTGAAGAATATGCATGGTCCCCAACCATTGCTGGCACTTGGAGTTGCGCGAGAGACCAAAAAAGGACATCCGCTACACAAACTCGCCACGCGCATGATATAGCCAGTAATCATGCAGCAACAACCAGGGTCTGCTATACAAAGGTGACAGCGTTTCCAGCAGTACACATGATTACTTTGGCACCCCTTAGAAGAAAACGTTGATTTATCACAACCAGATGGTCGAATCTTACTCATGACCAAATGATTAAAACAAATATGTTGGTTATGTTATGATTGGGCGCAGTCAAGTTTCTATTTTTAGTAAATTTTGTTGAAGAGATTTTCTAGGGGGAGAGTAACCAAATCCAGGATTCTAGGGGGAAGTAGTTCGAACCTAACAGCCCAGGAGAGCGTTATTTTTCTATATATTGGATATTTTTTATGTAAGCCAGGTTGGAAAAAAACTGTAGGTAGGGCACTCTTGAATGTAATTTTCTGAATCTGATGGAAATATAAATGGAGAGGTCTTGAAGCTTTCGATGAAAATATTCTAGTGGTGGTGGTTTGATGTATTGTGATCCTTTCTTCATGTGTACTTCTTGTTTCCTGCAAATTCATGTGTGTTTCATTCGTTTAAATCGAAAATATTTAAAGGGTTTAAAATTCATCTTTGGTGATTTAGACTCAACCATTTAAACTCTGTGTTTTCTTCAAAGTTAGGTCGGAATTCATCTCTAATGGTGCTCTGATTTGCTTTATGTTTCTCCTTTCTTTCACCATACACAATGATATTGAAACTGAAATACCATTACCTATTTATCCTTTGTCCTCTCAAAGCTTCCCCTACCAATAATTGATTTCTCTTGTTTTTAGGGGGTTGACTCCATATCCCAAAAAGTACTATACTTCCTTGCCAGTGAAACTAGAATTTTTTTTTCTGAAGCATCTAAATCTAGCCGTCAATCCAAAGTTATTATCTGTCAGAGACTAGGTCTTAGAGAGAGCCCTCTCTAGATTGGGAAGGCTAGTTTCTAGTCTTAAATTTGGTTTGTAGGTTACCTTGGTAGATCGTTTTCTTCATCCCAACAATTTACCAAGGGTCAACACTTAGCTTAGAAATTTCTTGAAAAAATATTTAAATTTTCTTTTTCTAGTTTAGTGGGTTTTGAATTTTCATCATATGAAAACAAGGATGAGTAGGCCATACTACACTTGACAGTTTGATGTTTCCTTGCAGACACATGTCTACCAGGAGATGTTGTGGTTCTCATGCACTCTACAGTGAGCACATGTCCCCAAGTAGGATCCAGATGTTATCCCCATTTTGTGGATAACTAAGGAGATCATGTATTGAGGCGCTTAGGTTGCAGATATGGAGTGCCGAGAGACTACATGACCAACAATACCCTTTTTCACAGATGGAAAACCCACTCACCACCACAGATGGTCATAGATTTACAGATGGCATCCACCACATCGCCTGGCTTCCGAAAGGAAATGGGCCTTGCTCCATGAGGTACAAGTCAGTATTATGGTGAGCATCATTTCAATATTTAAGCCATTTGATTATGTTGTATCTTATATTGTTCTATATTCCATGATATGTGCTTGGACATTATGCCTTTTTCCCCGATTCACCTTGGTGGTTGACATTGTTCCCTAGTAAGTGGTCTTATTTGGGAATGGGTTTGCTACTGGGAACTCCCTTAATGAGCCATTATACCGTTCCTGACCATACTTACCACTTTCCATCTTTATTCCCCTCCATTTCCTTATCTCTCTGGATTTTAGAGTATATTGACCCAAGAAGGGGTTGTCCCTCATTCTATGAAGAAGGAGCTAAAGGCCCATAGGGGTTAGTGTTGGGTAAATAAAAAATCCTTATATAAACATTCCAGATGCTTCGCCCAGGGATCACCCAAGAAAACAATGAAATGATTATCTTTGAATAAAGGGGACCCACAATATAATAAAGAGATGCTTAAAAGGATAGTTGAAGGATAAGAGGTCTCATCATGAGCTGACCTATCACTTCCATGGATATCTAGTGGTATCACATTGTCATCATCTGATCACCAAACCAGGGAAATGGCTCTCATTTGCATGGTTGAGAGAAAGGGGGTTTCATCACGAGCCAAACTTCCATTAGTTGTTTGTGGGTGACATCTCCATCACATGGTCACCACGCCGAGGCAGTGACCTTAAATATCTCCTCATGCTATTGAGAATGAAAATATAAATAAAGAAAGATAAACAGAAAAATTGATGGGCTTGGAAAAAGTGCATTGCGGATGAAGGTACCACACATCCTCTGCAAAGGCACCCATGAATGAGACACTACGACCCCTTGTATGTCACGATCCCTATTCCCATTTAGTATTGACCCCATCCACCTCATACACTTTACATGGCTTAGAGAGGGACCTCTTGGAAGCTCTCCTTGACCTAGGGAAAGATCTACCCAATAAGACACCTCGTCAACCCTCCCATATTTAAGCTTGACAAGTAGCATAATGTCTTTGAGTTGTTAATTGTTTGATATAGTGGTATTTGATGCACATGCTTCGATGGCTTATTTATTGATTGGATTAACTTATCATGATGTTATGACTTGAGATCCTTGGAGGGTGTGTTCATTTGTCTTTGTAGGACCTAACTAGTGGATAGTTTTGGGAGAACAAGCCTAGCTTGGGCTTCCATGGGGCTACAAGCCCATAGGTTGGATGTCAGGGGCCTGTATGTCAGATGAGAGAGATCATACTTAGAAAACCTAGCCCACCCCTTGCTTGCCAAACGATTTTCCCAGGAGGGGAAAAATGTCCCACTTTTCATCTTGACGTCATGATCTTGGGGACTAGGGAATGGTGGTGAGGTGCCACTCTTTGACACATGGACGTTTTGACGAGAAGAAGGTATTCACCATGATATGAGTGCCTAGATGCTTGAAACATGGCCTTTGGAGGCCCATCCATGCTTCTCCGACACCAACGATTTCCTCAAAGTGGAAAAACGTCCCCCCTAAAGGGGTGACGCCCTCCTAAATTAGGGTTTAACTTGTGAAAAAAGTGAATTGTTTAATATTACTTTGTTAAGGGGGAATTATTAGGGTTGTTTACCCCTAATCTTGTGTTTTAATCCTTAATTTGTGGATAAACTATGTTATCTACTTTTAGTATAAATAGAGATCATAAGATCTCATTTTGAATCACAAATCTCCCTCTTGTCAGAGACTTGGTCTGAAATTTTTGGCCCTCTTGGCTCTTTTATCTCTTGTGCACTTGTGTATGGATATACTTATGAATGGTTTATGGAAGAAGTGATGCGCTATCCTTGGAAGGCTATTCTATTGTTATTGTGGTGGATTATCTTGATATTTTTCCTTGAATTGGTATGGTTTTAACTTTCTTTCTATCATTTGTTTCAAGTCAAGGTTATTATGCTAGGAACTAGGTGGGAAGTATAAGGGCATACACCCCCACCTTAGTCTTCATCACTTCATGCTTCATCTTATTGCTTAGACAAGGGTTTTCTAAGAGAAGTATAAGGGCATACACGCTCTTAACCTAAACCCTAGCCTAGAGAAAATTGCATTGGGAAGTAAAAGAGATTACATCCCCAAGGGGTTAGCTTCTCTAAGCTCCTTTGACTCCATTAACCCAATAGTAAAGGCACTAGTCATACTCTTTTTTGCATTGGAGATATAAAATCATTGCCTTGGGAAACATAATTTTTACCTTTTGAAATTTCTCTTGCTTGAAGTTGATTTGTCTCACTGAGAGGAGTTTTCCTCCACTAGGACATCCCCTCTCTCCCAACACTCTAATTGATGTTACAAAATTTAACCTACAACGGTTAGGGCTGCATATCCCTATCTATTAACACTCTCATAACTCCTAAACTAACCCTAGACTAGCTCTCTAACTTTGCTCATTTACTCTACTAACTAGGGCACATATTTTGAGCTAGTTCTTGGCAACTTTTCATGGTTGATTTTTTTTATGCCTCCCCTTGAATGCTACAGCCATAAGGCTTCAATTTTCTGCAGAAAACACATGTTTACAACAACCATCTTGTCTATATTCTTAAGTGCCAATTTTCAGCCTACATTCATTGCTAAGTTTGATGTTGATTTACCTAACTAGTATAGATCTTTATATGCTGATTTTGGGTGTTTGTTTGCTGATATAATATGATATATACTGCTGCAAATTAGGGCCAGCAAGATTAACTTGCTGATATAACTAACATATATCATTGCAAAGTGTGTTTTCTTATGTCTCAGGCAGGTAAAATCATCCGGAAAAGTACTATACCTGTGGGGAAGTAATTACTTGACTTGCAAGGCATATCTCCCTACCTTTCATTCCACTTAGAATTGACCTCTAGGGGATTCACTTCCACTTTCCTCCATCTCCATACCAATCCCCCTAGGGTCATCGGGATCACCTCCCTAGAGTGACCTAGTCACCCTTGAAGTGTAGGACCTACATCGAGGTGACATTGGGTTTAGGATTCCCAAGTTGTAGCACTTGCCTTGTGGTTGGGTTGGGATTTTCCCAACCTACAAATTGTGCTATAATAAGCCCTATTATATAACTCTATTAAACTAGGGTTGAGAGAAGCTAGCATACTCTCCCAACTCATCATTGAAACAAGGGTGGCTAAGGAATCATGCCCTGAATCTTGATGCTGACATACCAAGCATGCCCCCATATGCCTCCTGACATCATCCTCTAGATCATCCCAAGAGAATATCTCTCTGATCTACTGACGTGTCCTCAAGATCTATGTCGATGCCTGCTGCGACCAACATCCTGCCAACTGACCTCATAGTCCTCATTGGAAGAATCCATCCTACTATGCTCCTTGTCCTCATCTCTATGAAACTATGAACATATATCAACCTTTGAAATATAATTTGTCTCATGGCTGAAGATACTCTCCATCATTCCTAAGGCCTCATCTGACTATCTCGGGTGAACCTCCCCTATCCTTCTACATGTAATGGAATATCCCCTATAAGGAGGTATCTGTCTAATAACTCTCCATGTCCCATGCAACTGGTTATCTTCCCCAATGATGTTGTACATAATGAAGGTATTGGGGAAGGATAACATAAATGCCTACAAATGTATGTAGGACTGGGAAGTATCATATGCGTTGGTCAATCCTAAATACTTGACCGAAAAATCATCCACCGACTCCCGTGGTGAATAGTTTCCTGGACTCCACACCAATCTCATTCCATCATGTACAATGGTAGGTGACTCCACATATTGATGATCAATCGCCCTCCCCCTATCATCACTTAGATGAATGATGCTATTGAGAAGGTAATATTTCAGATCCATGTACTACTGTAAGGGAGAGGAACGCTCTCCACATAAATATCCATGCTCCACCAAGTATGTCTCCTATATACCCATACAAGCTCATGTATCCTCCTGCATCATCATGTATCCTGAGTGTACTGCTGGGTCAACCTCTACATGGATGTCAACTAATCCTGGAACCCAAATGGATGTGTCCTTGTATCTTCCCCTGGCTCTGGAATCCCCATGTGTATGTGTAGGATAGACTGCCTCAAAGGTCCTCATGAATGGTGGTACCTATGACACATAAACATCCTCAAGCATCGCGTGGTCACATCTCTCCATAACCATCAGTGATCCTGGGTATCCCTCACTCTCCTCCATCAACTGGAGCTCCTATGTCAAACCACTAACATGCTTTAGTGTTGTAGCTGAAGTATATATCTGACTCCCTCCTGAGATATATGTAGTGGATCTATGACTAGCCTCCTCAAGGAGCTCCTGTAATATGGACTCTAACTCTTGAAGGGTTGTCTGTGTGCCTTTTAAGATTCCATGTGTTCTTACCAACTCATGAGTGAGTTGGTCCACCTTAGTCTCCTTCTCCTTCATCGCCCTATGATACATCTCACCAACCTCCAAAAGGTAATCTCTATGACTATCCATAAGTAACTGCTAGTAGTCAATCCTCATCACAGTCACTCTCTCCTTGAGTGTCTAGAAGTCATTAATGGAAAGTTCCTCATTCGAACTATCATGTGCCATGGTGGCTCTCCAACAATACTCTACCACCAATGCATGTGTATCATCAATGTGTCTAATGGATTCCATGATCATGTCCCCTCTGACCCTCAACGGCCTTGCCAAATGTTGTGACTCATAAACACTATCATGTTGAAGTGATACCTCATGAATCCCACATCTACTGTCAATAGTTGAACCCTCATCAACACACTCCTCAAGAGATAAATCACAGTACTGCCCATTATCCACTGTGCTACTGAATCACCATGTATGCCATTGTACATCATCACCTATTGCTGCCTCAATATGAACCACCCTGTATCTTGTATGTACATTTGTATCCTTTTGTGCACTCACCCTACTAATAGCATATGCACCCGGATCCGATACAAATGTGTCCATACATGTGATAGGGTCATCCTGACAAACATGGAAGGAATCCTCATCACTATAGACCAATCCTGGAAGTAAGTATCTCATCGACATGTCAGACTCCACAACCTAATCTATTAATCAATTCCCCAAAAGAGGTGACTCACTCTCTCCATACTGACAGGTATGTATATAGTCATCTGTCTCCAAGTCATGCCTCTCCTCCTAGGCCCGCAAATCTACCTGTCCCTTGTGTTCATTCACTAAACAAGGCTCCTCTATCACATATGGAATGCCACTAATATCCTCCTATGTCATGGCTAGCTTGGGTGACTGAGAAGGTAAGGAATGTATCATGCTCAACTCCATACGAGGCTCATCATCCCTCATGCCTGACTTCCTAAAATTCATGTCAACACCCAAAGGTAGGTCACCCAACATCTGAATCTCATCATGCCTAGGTGCTAACACATCTAAGCCATGGTCGTCACTCTGTCCATCAAATGCGTGGGTGTCACTAACTTCATGGGAATGATCTAATGAAGAATCTAAGGCCGCCTCCTCAGGCACATACTCCTCTTTCACAACCAAATGGTCAAAATGAGGTGTTTTCCTCTCCATATCTAGCTCCTCAACCCGTCCCACATGTGTGCTAACCTCAAAAGATAGCTCTACTGATGGTGTGTCCCTTGCTACCAATCTGCCATCCTTAACACATACATCCTCATCTTGGATGGGCGTAGGCTCGATATATGCCCATGTCAATCCACTAATTTGTGGGGATGTATCCACCTCCCACTGTTTACACAATGCTCTAATCTTATGTAGTTTTGACATCCACTCGTGTATATCTTGCATCGATTTTACCCAAAGTTTTTCTTGGATATCCATCCTCTTAGACCACTGAAAAAGTACTACTTTCTCATCCTGCAATCAATTTTTATTTTATCCTTATTGGAGACCCCTTAGGTTGGGAGGAATTTTCTCTCTGATACCATTGTAATGTTCCCAAGTGGTTTTTCTTGGAACATTTGAAGTTTGAGTTTTCTGGTTGTGGTATTTTGTTAAACAATTTGTTGATTTATA